>JXCR01121224.1:0-22979 GCA_002079205.1 Phalaenopsis hybrid cultivar
GGGATTGGTGTCTCCTTTCCATTGGGAGATCCAATTCAAGTTATCTAGGCTTATATATGTAAATCCAGTTTATTAGGATTTTAATTTGGTAGTGCTGTCCCTCAAGAATCAAGTGGCGCATAACATATTTTATATAAGAGAAAGAGATACCTTCTTAACTATATGCAAACTCCATGTCAAGAAAAAATTTTTTGCACCTTAGATCTTTAGTAACAAATATGTTCTAAAGATACTACTTGATTTTCTTAATTTCAAAAGCATCATTCAATCAAGACAAATGTCATCATCATGCATAGCAAAAACCATTGTGCCAATAAAAGTGACTATAAAATAGAAAGAATGACTAGTTGTACTTCAAAGTCCAAAACCAACAAAAAACTTACGAAATGTTTTGAACAAAGGATGCGGACTTCTCTTCAACCCAGATATAATTTTCTTAAGTTTGCATAGTTCGTTCTCCTCAGAGTGATATGGAATGAAAATTGGTCCAATAAATAACTTTGGTGGCATCCATTATTTTTTAAAAAAAAACATTGTTAGCNACATCGATTTAACTGCATGCTTCTACTTAGGATCAAGCAGAATCCCTTACTAAGTCATAGTTATAGAGACAGTTGACAAAGGCAAAACAAACTAAAAANCCATCGATTTAACTGCATGCTTCTAGTTAGGATCAAGCAGAATCCCTTACTAAGCCATAGTTATAGAGACAGTTGACAAAGGCAAAACAAACTAAAAAAGAAAGCATGAACAAAGGGCAAAAAAGAGTGTGGTGGGTGGCAAATGCAATGTTGTTTACTTTTCTAAAAAGCAATAGGAGTATGTAGAAATGAGGGCTCAATTTAGTCATCGCTCAGCCATAGGAGCATAGAGCGGTTATTGAGCAAGAAAGAAAGGCAGACGAGGGGGACTAGCTAGTGGTCATAAGCTTGGCGGAGAGAGAGGCTATGAAACATGAGGAGAAGAAAGGGTTAGGGCTGGCAGCTAAGGTAAGCATTAATCATCTCTGATACCATATTAATGAGGCAAAATATTTTGTTATCTTTTATTCAATAGAAAACTCTCAAATATAATATAGGAAAGAGTATAGCGATAAAGGGTACAAGAAATTAATATATATTACTCATCAAATAGAGATAACTATATTACCCAAAAAAATTAAAAATATAAGGTATAATCTATTTTTCACACATTCCAAAAATAATAAATGATATTTTTAGAAAACTCTAAATTTTAATTCATTTATTTTGATATAAATATGTATAAATATATTAGAATTTANCATAACTATATTACCCAAAAAAATTCAAAATATAAGGTATAATCTATTTTTCACACATTCCAAAAATAATAAAAGATATTTTTAGAAAACTCTAAATTTTAATTCATTTATTTTGATATAAATATGTATAAATATATTAGAATTTAAACTTAATAAAATTAGTTCCCAATTAAATTAATGACTAAAGTTTTAATTCAACAATTGTTCATTTATCTAATGTTACTAGGCCAATGTACTTATCCTCCACTAAGCAGAACATGCAACTTGAGATGATGATTAAAAAGAGCGTCATGACGGAATATTAGCTTAAATAGTGATGTATATAAATATTTACATTTATAATAATTTACCTAAGGACTAAATAACCAATTTCTCCCATTACCAATCGTTTAACCAGCTCCAGAAATTCGAAAAAGTAAAGAAATAATAATAGAATTAACCCAAATAACAATAGGAAAACATAATTTTATTGTTGAATTTAAAATAGGGAACTGCAAATAGAAAGAGCAAACAGACACAATATGAACTCAAGATAGGGAGTAGACCTTCGTGGCAGTGGTGGCCGGAGAGGGGCTCGAAGGTGGTGCAGGGGTGGAAAAGGTGGTCGGCAGCAAAAAACAATAAGACAGTTGTTTCCCCAGTGCCGTACAGCAAGCAACAGTTCGGAGTAATGTGTGAGGGCTGGCTGGGGTGATGGAAGCAAGGATGGAGGGCTAAAACGGTGGAGGGAGCAAAGAGGAAGGGCAGCGGCAAAAACAGGGGATGCGGTGGACAGCAGGACAACGAAAGGGTGGCTGCCCGGCACGGTGGAAGCAAGGTAAAGTGGGAAAACTCCAGGAAGAACAGCAAAAGGCTGTCGTCCGGGTGGCTGCAGCGAAAAGAAATGCGCGGCAGCCAAGCGGGAGGAATGTGGAGGAGTTGGGGAAGGATAAATCATTACCACTCAACTCGGATACAACTCTAAAAGAGAGAAACGGACACCGACAGCTGTCCTAAACAAAATCACACAAAAACTTACCCTAGACTCCAATGAAAGTGACTATAATAATAAAATAACTAGGAGGGAACCAAGGAACCAGCCGGCACTCCCAAAACAGAGGAAGGCCTGGACCGTTTATGTCCGGGCGAGCAAACGAGAGTTTGTGGGTCGCAAGAAATCACTCGTGCGGGAGAGGCCAACATCAGTTCTGCAAGTCACAGGAAATTGTGCGTGCGGGAGTTGCCCAGGTCAGGATAAGGAGTAAAGAAAATTTGGAAATTGGGAAAAATAAATTTAAGGTTTTAGCATTTCTTTCAATGAATTGGGCTTGATTTTGAGTTGATAGACTTACAGACTTAAATGAGAATAAAATTACTCTGAGAATATTTAATTTTGTTTTGAGTTGTTAATTTAAAACTTGAGAATTGAAGAAATTATTGTTAATAGACTGTTTATGAAAGAGCGAGACTTCAAGGAGAAAAAAATAAAAATCCATCCCGGTAAGGATAAGATGATTGCAATGAGACACTCAATTTTTAATATATGAAGCAAATTATTTCTAGGCTTATTGCTAGTGAAAAACTACAATTATATTAAACTGTTATGAGAATGTGTATAGCATTGGTTCATTGAGTATCCTAACAGTACCTAATATTATCAATAAACATACTGCATTTTAGTTTATCCCGAAATCAGAATGGTTTCAAGATTTTCTACATAATTCATATATAAAGATTATTTAATAAAACGCACATTTCCAAGTTGCAAAGAAGATAAAAAAATATCAATGCATCATTGACACAAACCAAACAGAAGGTATCCATTTATAGGAGGTGTGGAGAGCACATAACCAACAAATCACATATAGCACAAAATCAAGGTGTATAAGCTCCATTAACTAAGCCTTCAATCCTCTGCGTGGCTGAGATTCGGAGTGACCAATCTTTTCCGGATACTAAGGCAGATGCCCGAAAAGGATATTTGGTATAGCTTTGGTTCGTTGAGTATGCTAACAGCACCTAATATATCAATAAACCTACTGCATTTTAGTTGATCCCAAATTCAGAATGGTTTCAAGATTTTCTACACAATTCAAGTATAAAGATTATTTAATAAAACGCACAGTTCCAAGTTGCAATGAAGATAAAAAATAACAATGCATCATAGACACAAACCAAACAGAAGGTATCCATGCATAGGAGGTGTGTAGAGCAACAGAACCAACAAATCACATATAGCACAAAATCAAGGTGTTATGACCTCCGTTAGCTAAGCCTTCAATCCTCTGCATGGCTGAGATTCGGAGTGACCAATCCTTTTCGGGCGCTAAGGTAGATGCCTGAAAAGGTTATTTGGAATAGCTTTGGTTCATTGAACTGTTATCACTATGTGTATAGCTTTGGTTCATTGAGCATGCTAACAGTACGAAATATTATCAATAAACCTACCACATTTTAGTTGATTCCAAATTCAGAATGGTTTCAAGTTTTTCTACATATTTCAAGTACAAATATTATTTAATAAAACGCACATTTCCAAGTTGCAATGAAGATCAAAAATACCAATGCGTCATTGACACAAACCAAGCAGAAGGTATTCATGCATAGGAGGTGCGGAGAGCAACAAAACCAACAAATCACATATAGCACAAAATCAAGGTGTTATAACCTCCATTAACTAGGCCTTCAATCCTCTGCATAGCTGAGATTCGGAGTGACCAATCCTTTTCCGGCACTAAGGTAGATGCAATCTTCTCAAATTCCCTAACGAGTTCCTTCTCAGAATAAACCTTAATAGGTTCCACCAGCTTTTCAGTTCCATCAGCTTCACCTGAAACAAAACCGCAGGAAAGAAATTCATTAAATGGGTACCTCATCTGATCTACCAACTGAAACAAAGTAACAATTTACCATGCATTTATTTTTTTTTTATTCATGAACAAAAAATTTGTTCTCAATCAGCCAAGTGTTTAAAGCGAAAAGAACATTATTTTTATGTCATTCATCACGAATAGAAAATTATTAATCAATAATTTCTTTGGGAAAGTTAAAACCCCCAACGTCCAGGTTGCAAAGTCAGTAACCACTCAACAGTATGTGCGTTGACTCAAATGCAGTCCCACGGTTGTTTTTAAGTCACAAATTTAAAGTAAATGAACAAAAGCAGAAAAATCACAACGAAACAATCTACTGCAATAAAATATAGGTTTTTCATACTTACCAGCATTTTGTTTTTCTTTTTTATTTCTTCTCTTTTTTCCCTTCTTTTTTTGCCCAAATTGCAACAACGGTAATAGACCCTTCACCAATTATCAAAATAAGCAGGTCAAGAAACTAGTCCTAACAAATGAAGTGGAAAAATAGAAGAACATAGAGGCAAATAGGTGTGATCATAATATAGTAGAATTTATCTGACCAAATCACCCACTCGGAGGTCTCTAGTGGTAATCGTTATATTTGAAGAGTCAAATGGCCAAACTACAAGGATGGAAGACTCAAGCTATGTAGATTTGTTGAGAATTGGACCTTGTTTAGGGTCTAATTTGTAAAATGGGAATATTGAAGAAGTCTAAGGATTTATGCGTAAGACATTGTAATACCCAATTTAAGCCCATGTTATGAATGCACAAAATAGGTTTTGAAAAATTCTTTCTGCATGCTATCAGAGCCTTAACCCTAAACAGNATAAGACATTGTAATGCCCAATTTAAGCCCATGTTATGAATGCACAAAATAGGTTTTGAAAATTCTTTCTGCATGCTATCAGAGCCTTAACCCTAAACAGCCGTCTTTGGTGCTATTCGGTCGTCGAGATCTGCAAGCAGAAACCCGGAACTCTGAAATTCCTCTTCCTTTTGTTTCATCCTAGCGACCTAGCCACAATGACAGGTAACTGGGATGTCAACGAGGGGATCGCGGCATTGCAGTCGTGATTAGAGCTAACTGGGACGGCAACAAGGGGATCCCATAATCCCTCGCGATACAATCCCACTGGCAGGGGGATAATCTAAGGCTCTTGGATCTTGGAAGCAAAGCCAAAGCCCTTGGTGTTGAACTACTCACTGCAACTAGACGAGCTCGATCGTAGTAGGGGATGCTTTGACAGATCATTTCAGCCATCATCTAGAAGCACTGGCGGCACGTGAGGGAGGATGGATGTGTTGTGCTTGTGCATGGACATGTCGGGGCTGAGAAGGAGAAAGTGAAGGTGAAGCGTGCTTAAGCTCGGAGCAGTGGATGAGAGAACTTTGGTTCTATGTACATGAGAGAACAACGAAAGTTGGAGAATAGTTAAATTGAGAATGTCAGAAGACAAAGATAGTGCAGAAGATAAAATTTTGGAGCTTCTAGGAAAGATAGGTACTAAAAATTTTGAAGTACTTGGTCCGCCTCAAACAGGGAGCTAATGCCTCGACAGGAGCCACTGCCTCAGCACGTGCTTCGACAAAGGTGAAGCTAGATCTATCCTGTAAATCTGAAACTTAATGGACCAGCCACATATCTGAGTTGATCACAGCAAATCAAGGCTGCTCTATCTGCGAGAGTTGAGCCAAAGAGCGACAGTGCTAAGAGAGATAAGTGGAGGACCATGCATGCATTGCTTTACAACTGCCTACTCAACATAATGGTAACATTGATCATCTAATTGGTAAATGGCATTTGAAATGTGAGCGACATTTGGGCAAAGCTGAAAANAACAAAGGTGAAGCTAGATCTCTCCTGTAAATCTGAAACTTAATGGACCAGCCACATATCTGAGTTGATCACAGCAAATCGAGGCTGCTCTATCTGCGAGAGTTGAGCCAAGGAGAGACAGTGCTAAGAGAGATAAGTGGAGGACCATACATGCATTGCTTTACAACTGCCTACTCAACCTAATGGTAACATTGATCATCTAATTGGTAAATGGCATTTGAAATGTGAGCGACATTTGGGCAAAGCTGAAAAAGATCTATACTTGAGCTGAGAATCACATCAGAGTTTTCCAAATTCAGCATGAGATAGAGGCGGTGGTTCAGCATGATAAATTAATTTAAAAGTATTACATCAAGCTGGAGTGGTTGTGTGCAGATTTTGATCACTTATCACTTATGTTAAGCTGTGGTGATCCAAAGTGCAAAAAGAGGGAGATCTTTGCATAGATGAAGATTATATAGTTTCTGGATCTTCTGAACATAGTCTTTGATCAGAGAAGATTTTTGTCCTCCTAACTCAAGCAACTATCCCGACCTCCTAGCTGAATCGAGTGGACTTTCAGGTGCACAATCAACCTTTGGCTGCCTCAAAATCAAGTATGATAGGGAGGAGACTAGCAAGTGCTACAACTGCAATAAAGTTGAGAATATGAGCAAGACCTGTCCTAGGCTAAGGGAAGAGAGACAGCCGGACGTGGACAAGGTGGAAACCGTGGTCGAGGCCATGATGGTCAAGAAGGTGGAAAAAGGAGCTATCGAGCAAATCTTAGCAAATGAAGAAGAGACATAAGTGGTTTTTACTAATGAAGATCATGAGTGTTTTGAGTTGTTGAAGAAGAGGCAGAAAGCAACAAGAGATGGGGTTGAGGATGCTTCCAAACTATCATCGTCAAGGGGTAACATTAACACTTATGCTCACTCCGACAAATGTACTTGTAATACACATGATATTGCCTCTATTTTCACCAAAGGATCATCAGAATTGATAGTATATAATGGTACATCTTGACATGTGATAGATACCCCTATAGAGTTTTCTTCATATACTCCCCTAGCAGTAGTAGAGAACATCCAAACTATTGATGGTACATCACAGCCTGTATTTGGTAAGGGAATAATAAGGGGTGTCAATTATATGACTTTATCCAATATATAGCATGCTCTTTTTTTGGTAAAACTTTTATTCATTAGTGACATTATTCTTCAGCTAAAATATATTTTTTCTATTAATATTTCTAAGGTGATCTTCCAAGAAAAAGTGACGGGTCAGACACTTGGGACTGAAACGTGGTAAAGTGGACTCTGATACTTGGCTGGGAGGAGATGAACTCAACTTTGACATCCATGGTAGAGAGTGCTGGAGTAGGAGAATTCGAGAGGAGTGTGGAGAATATATGGTTGTTATATCAGAGATGCATGGGACACTCTTGTTTAAATTTATCGAGTCGGTTGTATCATTCGTTGTATAAAAAAACAAATAAACAAAGGCTTGATTGTTTCTTGTGAGTTTGGGAAGCTTAGTAGAAGTTTTTATATCAGTTTTGTAAATAAGAGTTTTGTTATTTTTAACTTGATAAATTTTGATATTTTAGGACTTTGTTCTACAAGGTCTATGAATGATTATCGATGTTTTGTAACATTTATTGATTGTTTTTTTTTTCTCGAGTTACTTGGTTATATTTCAGAAAAAAAAAAAGAATAATGTATTTGCTTGCTTTAAAGACTTTCACAAGATAATCCAGACTTAATATTGTGCAAAAGTGAATGTATTTAAATCTGATAATGAGACAAAGTAAACCAACAAAGCATTTAGGGAATAATTTAATTGTTGGCCCAAAAGATAAAGCATCAAACCGTTGGTCTATACACACCGACACAAAATGGAGTGGCAGAGAGGAAGAATAAACACCTTTCTAGAAGTAAACTGAAGCGTGATGATCACAACCAATGTCCTAAAGCACTTATGGGAACAAGCAGTTTTGACAGCTACTCAATTGTTCAACAAGATACACTCGAGGGCGTTTGATTAAAAGTCTCCTTGTCAAATGTTAAATGAGATAATAACGGGATCCTCCCATTAAAGGTTTTTAGATGTGTATATTTTGTAAAGGATAAAAAACATAAGTAGGGAAGTTGGATCCCAGAGCTCTGAAATGTGTTTTGGTAGGTTATTTTCCTACCCATAAGAGGTATGTCTGCTGGAGCCCAATAAAAAAGGAATTGTTTGTCAGCATGGATGTGTCATTTAGATAATTTGAATCATACTACACCCAAAAGGCGATCTCACACTTTAGAGACTCCCCAAATACTAGAGATATAAGGCAAGAGAGGTGAGTAGAAATGGTGAGAGAGTGATACATGTAGAAGCAATGCATTGTCCTGCTATGTGGGATGAATCAGTTAAATAACCAAAAAATGAGGAAAGTTAACACAGAGGTGGTGGGATTTAAGGTGAAGGTGAGCTAAGAGTATACACGGAGAAGGAAGCAAAATGATGGAACGATGCCTGCAGCGCCACTTGTGTCAGCAAGTCCCTTGTCTTGGTCTTCCTCACTATTGAGACACCTACAGCATCCACCTCCGACTCAGAACTCCCAGGTGATATGATTCCTCCTCCTCCTAACCCCTCGACTTTAAGAAAGACCTCTCGCAGCAATGCAGGATATTCTCCCGATCATTTTTGGTGGGAAAATGAAATTGCTAACTTTGTTTCATATTCTAATAGATCACCATTACATGTAGCATTCATTGCATCTTTGAACACTGTCTTTATACTCAAATGTAGGCAAGTTCCTAAGGAGGATCTCAAGTGGGAAGTAATTATGCATGAAGAGTTTATAGCTCTCGATAAAAATCAAACATGGGAGATAGCACCTCTACTGAAAGAGAAAAAGGCAGTTTGGTGCAAGTGAGTCTTTACAGTGAAGCAAACTATAAAAGGGAAAGTAGAGCGACCAAACATAAGAGATTAACTATGATGAAACCTTTGCACAAGTAGTAAAGACAAGCACGCTAAGAAAACTGGTTTCTCTTAAACTGAATAATGGGTAGCGGTTACACCAGCTCGATGTGAAGAATGCATTTCTTCATGGCGAGTAACTAGAAAAGGCATATATGTAGATACCGTCAGGATTCGGTATGGTCCAGACAGTGGGCAATGTGTTTAAGCTCAGGAAGTCACTGTATTGCATGAAGTTGTCTCCTCGAGCCTAGCTTGACAAATTTAGAAAGGCTATGATGGGCATAAGATATCAAGAGATCAATACAAACCATACGGGTTCTTTCGACAACATGAAAGTCACACAATTATACTTATCGTGTATGTTGATGACATCTTTGTTACCGGTGATGATGAGGCAAAGATCGCCTAACTAAAGACAAAACAGGGTAATGAATTTAAGGTGAAGAATATTAGACGGCTCAGATACTTTTTTTAGATTGAAGTGGCTTGTGGATCAAAGAGGATGGTTTTCTCCCATAGAAAGTATGTACTAGATCTCACGGAAACAGTCATGCTAGGATGCAAACCAGCAGTCTCTTTAATTGACCAGAAGGCCAAACTGAGTGCTAAGGCAAGAGAACCAGTTGATCGTCAGATATACCAGAGATTAGTGGGTTGTCTAGTCTATCTGCATCACACTCGACCCAACATCGCTTTCGTAGCAAGCATGGTGAGCTACTACACGCATGATACAACGAAGGGCTATACGGATGCAACGTGTCAGATTTTGAAGTACTTGAAGAGTGCAACAAGGAAGGATTTCATCTTGAGGAAGAATAAGCATGTAGAAATTGAGTGTTTTGTGACGCTGACTGTGCGTAGATGACAAAGATCCACCTCAGGATAGTACACGTACGTAGGGGGCAACTAATCACTTGGAAGAGCAAGAAACAGTTTGTAATAGCGAGGTCAACATAAGAGGCATAGTACAAGGCCATGGCCTTAGGAGTTGTTGATATGATGTGGCTGAAAACCGTGTTGGTTGAGCTCAAGGCAGACCAAAGAGCTCAAATGATGTTGCGGCGCGACAACAAGTCAACAATCAACATTGCTAAAGACCCGATGCAACATGATAGAAGCAAACATGTGGAGTTGGAGCTAAGTCATGTAGCCACTACAGAGCAAATTGTTGACTACCTAACTAAAGGGCTTAGGGTGTGTTTTTTCGGTTGTAACTTAAGAAAAACTGGTTTCAAAAACTCATGACCTGGAGATGAACTTCGTGCAGTGGAATTCAAAGGTAATTAAAATAGAAGTAACATTTGCATATATGCCTCACGATTGCTATATATTTACATATTCAACACCTAAATTTTAATGTTTACAAAGGAAATTGGCAAACTTGCTCTCTAAATTTCACTTTTATGTGGTAACAATTGCTCTCTTATCATAAATAGTCAAAGATTCCAAAAACAAACAACAAATATCGCAAAAGAGAAACATAAAAGTGAAATGAGATACAAAACTCTAATTTTAATATCGATGTTAGTAACTTTTTAAAAGTGAAGTCCATCTTTTTTATGTTTCGTGACACCAAAGCCAAGAATCAATAGGAATTCAAGTAAGGTATTTTTTTTGTTAAGTTTTTTAAAGAACCGCTCTCTTTTTTGGATACAAAAAAATGTAAACCACTCTTCCTAAAAGGAGCTATTTGTGCCACTACCAACAAAATAATGTAAACTTTAAGTGCAATCCTTAGAAAGTAACCACTAATTATATGGAAGTAACTTTTCTTTGAGCCACAATCACAAACAAAGGTGCTCGGCATAATTTCCATTTTCTCTTAGCAGGTAGAGATCATCAATTAAACCACAATTTCTCTAAAGAGTTGACTCTGTGTTCAAGAGCTACAAAAGGATCACAACAGCAAAAAGAGTTTAACTTGAATCTAATTCTACTTTGACTTAGCTCACTCAAGTGAATAACAAGATAAATAATACTGGTAAAAGAGTTTGACATCAATTGTAAACATCTACTGACTTTGGGTCGAGTCAAAAAAGATCTATGTAGAATAATATATCATCCTCCTTCCATAACTTCAAGAAAGCACTAGCCACAACGCCTCAAATCATGACGTCATCTGAGAAAAGATATAAAATGTAAATAAGGATAACATCATAGCTGCTAAACATGCCAACCTCTAAACCTAATCAACCAGAACAATAAAATTAAACATCATTGTTCCCTAAACCCTCCTAAACTCTAATGAGGGAAAAGAAGAGGTGAGAAGGAGAAGAACAGAACAAAACAAAAATAATAATAATAATAATTGCTCTCAGTGAGGATGGCCCTATGAGAAGGAAGAGAAGGAAACGAAATACCTTTGATAAAACAGAGGAGACGTCAGCGATCGACAAAGGTAAGCCAAGCTTTCGACCAAGGGAACGGCTGCATCGCGCGTAATGAGAAGATGCTAGGGAACGTGAAGCTCCAAGGATAAGCCAAAAATATTTTATGTTGCAAACGCGGGGCACAGCGCCCAACCAGCGATCGCGACACTATTTATTTTGCTGTCGCAGTTGGTGTCGTGATCCGTTACACGTGCGAATCAAACAAGTTAAAACAGCGTTGCGTTTGTAACTATGGTTATAAACGCTGAAACAAACGCACCCTTAGTTCATTAAATTTGTCTAGGTTATGTGACAAGATGGGCCTAGTGGATATGTTTTGCCAAACTCGAGAGGGAGTGTTGAGAATTGGACCTAATTTAGGGTCCAATTGGTGAAAAGGGAAAATTAACGAAGTCTAGCTGTTTATTTGTAAACCATTGTAATACTCTGCTTAAGCCCGTGTTATGAACGTACAAAGTAGGTTTTGAACAATTCTTTCTTAAAGATTATTTTGAGTATGAATGTAGTAATAAATTTGATATGGCATTCATTCCTTGTGAGCTAGGTTAATATCAAAGTTCCCAAACTCAATAAAGATTTGTTTTAAGCATTGGATGATATAATTTCATTTAAACGCTTTTTATATCTTTATAATTTGAATTTATTTTAAAATGAACTCCTCCGAATTAGATATTGTCATCAGAAAACTTTTAATTTTAGAAGTAAACCTCTCTAGTTAAAACATGGAGTAAGCAAGCCTATCTTAGGGGTGAATAATATCATTCAAATTTGTAATTTAATTGAGATTCATTATTCAAATGTTGCAAAGACATGGTCATGTCAAATTCAACCATTTTTTTGGAGGAAGTTCTCATTAGGAGCTCAGTCATGTTAACATGGGCTCCTAGCGATGTGATAAAGCACAAAACTGTAGGAGATGTTGTAGATCGATAATAAGCGTAGGAGGACAGGAGAATGTTAATAATTAGCGCAAATTGTGGTTGGAACAACAAATCAGGAGCATAAACGTGTAGATTCCTGCGGACAATAGCAGGTGACCAAGAATAATTCTCCTGCAAGAAACTATGGGTGAGGATGGTGAGAGGGATCCACCAGAGGTTCTCAAGCAAGCTAAAAACACACCACTTGAGAAGGGAAGAGGCTGCAACACTCTAGAGATTGAAATTCAGAGAGAAATCTCACAATACTCAGAAACTAAAGAAGTTGAAATCCTAAAAACCTTCTACAAACTATAAAAAGTCTCCTAATAGAAAAAAATCTAATTGGAAAATAATAAAAAAAAGAAATGACTATAAATGAAGGAAAAAAGAAAAGTTGTAGAAAATAAGGAAAAAAATAACAAAAAAAGGAAAGGGGATAAACGGGATCTCTCGGACCCATCCCCCGTGATCGTGAGACTAACATAATCCCGAGTATTGTGGCATCACGAACCTTTTTCCTAGTGTAGGAGAGGCTTCACCCTCACATCTAGAGACATCTAAGCCCTCATAGTAAGGTATCAGAATAACAACATTAAAAGTAATATTGTAATATCCTTGTAAGTTTATGACACGGAGCTCCCTATGGAGCTGAATCGATTCAGCCAAGAGGGGAGTAGGTTGGCCAGTCCACGTTGATGGGCTATAGTCAGAACAGTCGTTGGCGTCCCAAGTTTTTTCTCTTAAAAATGTATCCGATGACAAGTGATGCTCCAATTGTATCTTGCTCCGAAGTGGTGATTATCCTCAACTTCCCCACATCCTCCACAATCTTGCCTCTGTTTTCATCGTTGTCATGACTGTTGCAGCCACCTTGAACCCCAACCTACCGCTGCAAGCCCTCCTTGAACACCCACCTGATGCATCGCCACCTCCTACCGCGAGCCCCTCCTACACCTCCACCTTCTGTCGTCAACCCCTTCCAACACCCACTCTACTGCCGCAACATCCCAGATCACCACCCACCTATCAGTCAGTCAGCATTCACCCCTTTCTTCCTTGCCCTAGAGGGTCATTTGTATTGTGTTGTTTTATTCATGTTTTAAGAACCTTTGTCGTAATCCTTCTAAATTTCAACAATAAAAATTGCATTTTTATTATAGTTTGGGTTAACTCTAATATCCATTGGTATCAGAGCTAGCTTTACTCTAATCTTATCCCAGGGATTCCTAGCATCCTTCATACTCAAACAATCACAAAATTTTATTTCCTGCTACAAGATACCCTTTCCACTCACACAAATATCAAACTCTAATCATGTCACCAAGGAGAAACAAACCCGAGCCTACCCGAAAAAAATATAGCGAGAACACCATCGTCTCAGCGGAAGCTTACAGAGATTGGCGATGAAGCCCAGGGGAAGATTACCTTCGATCGTGATATAGATAATCGAAAAGGAGAAAGAGACGAGGATAAGAAATCCCTTCCAAAGAGATGACTTCAGCGAAGAGTAAAACATGCACCCACATTTTGGAATTCAATATCAGAGAAGACCAAGAGAGAAGGCTACATATGAAAAACAGAGAATTTAGCATCAAAGTGGATCTACAAGAGTCCGTGGGAGGTACGGATCCAAACGACTTTATTAATATTGCAACCAATTGAGTGAGTCTTCAAGTATAAAGAATCAGAGGATCAACAGATGTAACTAGCATCCATCAAGTTGAATAAGAATGCTTTCTTGTGACGTGAAAGCATGCAGAGGCAGAGAACAAGTGAGGAGAGTGATAAGATTGATAAGTGGGAGAAGATAAGGAAGAAGATGCATAAAAAAAATCTACCTCGTCATTACCGTCAGGATATGTTTATAAAACTCGACCACTTATAGCAAATAAAGCTATCAGTGGAGGAGTTCACGACCTAGTTTAACCAGTTACAGATGAAGTGTGAGTTGGTTGAGCCAGAGGACCATTCCATAATCTGATATTTGGGGGGATTGAAGCTCGCTATCAGCAACGTTATGCAGTTGCAGCCCTATTGATCACTGGGAGATGTCCAGACCTTCGCCTTGAAGGTAGAGAGACAGCCTAAACAGAAGAGGTAGCTACCCCCACTTGGAAACATCAGCAAGAGCACGTTTTACGAAGTTGAGAAACTAGATCGGATATGGACAGTCGCCCTAAGTGAGAAAAAGCCTGAGAAAAAAAAACACCCCTACCAAAGTCCAAGCCAAAAAATGTTTTAGATATCATGGATTTGGGCACATTGTCTTCAGCTAACCGACGAATCTACTTGTGTCTTTTATTGAGCAGGACGCAATGAAGGAAGTTAGCGACAAAAAGCAGCCGAAGAACAAGGTCATGTGTATCACCTTTAACCGAATGAGAGTAAGATGCTCGTGATTTGACGAGTCCTACAAACTGAGAATACGAGGAATCTGCAATTGTTTCACCACAACATATTCTACACTTATTGCATTATGAACGGAAAGGGATCCAGTCTTATCATCAATAAAGGCAACAGGAAGAACTTTGTGTCTACGCAGATGGTGAAGAAATTGGGTCTCATGACTTCGAGGCATTCCCAGCCACATTCTTTGTCATGGCTGAAGGAGAACAATGTCAGCATTAACCAGAGGTGTATGATGGAGTTTTTAAATGGAAATCAGCTGCAAGATCAGGTGTGGTGCGACGTGATACCCACGGATGTCAGCCACTTGTTGTTAGGGAGACCGTGGCAATTTGACCATATGAATCGGCATGACAGATTTAGAAACACCTACTCATTCACCAAGGATGGGAAGCATATCGTCTTTTTCCTTTCTGCGAAGCCCGAGATTACAAATTCCCTGGTCAGTATAGCACGATCGATGGGATTAGTTTTGGCAACGACGAATGATAGGAATGAGACACAATTTCAAACATAGAACAGCAAGACAAAGAACATTTTAGGACATCACAATCGATTCCTTACCGCCATGGCCCCCGCCATTCGGAGAGGTTCAGATTACCTTCACTTCAAATCAGGTTGAGCAAACCGTGGGTTACCTTGGAAGGATTCAGCGGTATATGAGTATTGAGCTCCCAGAACATTGGACCAAGATGGATGTTTGCTCTCAAGTGAAGAAAGATCATCGGGTGCCATAGGAGACGGTGCAGTCTCCTGAGGGATCCAGGTATTTTTCAGATCACAGTCAGAGAGCTTTCAACAAAGGGAGGTTACAACAACTGAAGCTTTTGTTCCCACATTCTCTATCTCACTCTCTTCAGGTTCTCTCGCCACAAAGAGACACTCTTCTTCAGCTTCATGACAGCGAGCTTTACTCTCCTATCAGTTGATACCTCCTTATATTCAAAAATCCTCTCAACGGCCTGCAATCACTCAATGAAGTCATCCAGATTCATTCAACCCTCAAAATCCGATAAATCTACATTCACTCGCATGACTATGCCCTCCAAAAGCCGATCCTTCTCTCGACCTCCTTTGATATTCAATCATAAAATGTCATGCTCTATCCTCCTCTTCATTAGAATCATCCCTAAGGCAGGGGGTTCAGATTTTACTCTTACTCTCCTCTTCAAATTTTGCAATCACAAACGGCAATGATCTCTTTGTGGGTCCCTTCCTCAATTTCAACGAACCTTTGCCAAAGCTGGTGAATTTTCCACTGCATCTCTTCTATGATAAGTTCATCAGTGGCTAAGGCTTAGGTTTGGGAGATGAAAGAAGGTGCATGAGGCTGATTTAGGATGCAGAAAAAGATAGGGTTGCTAATTTCGAAAATCAGCAAGGAGGAAACGCTTTGGGTGTGATTTGGGTTAGGTATTCGTAGATTTTGATAACACTTGGATGGAGCTAGGGTTAGGCTAGCTATAATATAAAATGATACATAAATTTAACAAACACCCAAAAGAAACATATATTATTACTGAATTCAAAGTCTGAAATTACAACCAGTACGAAAATCTGAAATTGCAATAAAATAACATTACAACACTGGAAATAGGGTTGGATCTAGGGTGTACATGATGTCACTTGGGGTTTGGACCTCCGGAGTGGTGACAAGGAGGCAGCTGGCAATCTAGAAACGACGGGACAGTAGTCTCCATGAGTCCAGACAGCAAGCAAGCGATACGACTAGTTGTGGGAGGGTTGTTTTGGGTGGAGGCAGCCAGGAGAAAGGAGAGGGAATGTGGGAGTGATGTGGGAAGGGATGGGGGAAAGGTATGGGAAGGATAAACATCACTTAGAAACCAAGATACAGCTGAGACACCACTTGGAACCCTAGGATACAGCCCGTAGAGGGAAAAGAAGAATTCGACGGCTGCCCAAAGCAATTCACAACAAAAACTGAACCCTAAACACCAACAAAAGTAAATTTATATCTCTAAATAACTAGGAGTGGGCCCCCTCTTAAAAAAAGGCGACACTCCCCTACATAGAGGGACAGCCACCCCTCCAAATCCCTGGACCGAACCGGTCCAAGTTAATGCACCATATTAGAACATCGTGCACAAGATACATGATAAAAAAAATACAAGATATTAGCGCCATATCAGAACATCGTGCACAAATACTTAGTTTAAGCAATTTTCTCTGTCGCTTTAGAACAACGTGCACAAATACATAAGAGCTCAACTATACTGCAGTTTGCCGATGATTGGGTTGGGAGTAGCATATGCATATAAATAAAGATGGAGTTGCGGTTTCTTCGTATGAAGAAGTGAAATTGGTTTAGGTGCAGAGGCTGGGAGGAGGATGTTGAGTGTAGGTAGACTGCAGCGTGAGATAAGAGGATGAGGTGGCTCGGGTAGAAATCAAACCCTAAACCCATTTTTTTCTCAATTTTAACTATCCAAGAAAATAAAAAGTACACCTACAGAGAAATCAAACATACTCATCCAGCTCATTTACCATGTGGTCATTTAACCTGCATGCAATGATAACAAAACTTCATAGCCAAAATAAGCAAATCTTAAGAACTTATAAAAACTGTACACCTAAGCCAGAATTGGCGACATAGCAACGTTTTATCACGAAATTTTTCTTGTAAATTATAAGACCATAACATAAAAGGATCGCAACTGCAAGGCAAAAAGTAGCACCAACCTCCAAAAACAGAGGTTTCCCTCGGAGTAATCTTAGTCCTCGGACTGCCCTTTTTGTGGCTATTAGACGATTTGATTTCGGTGGAAATAAAATGAGTTCCAGCTCCATCTGATCGGTGAACTTTTGGTTCTATTCTTGCTAGTCTAGCACTAATATCTTTCATCTGCAGCACAAAGTTGATAAAAGAATATAGTTAATGCCACTCCTTCATAAAAAAAACATACACAGATACAGACATTTAGACATTAAGACATACATACAACACACACACACACACACACATATATATTGAAAGCTAATAATGGAGGCAGGCGAACAATTATCCAAAAGGATGCAAAAAACAAAAAGATTTGTAATGAAAAACTTATTAATCATTACCATGGATGACGGAAGCTGTTGACGATTCAGTTCTTCAAGAAACTGAGGTCCAGCCTGAGCGTACATCTCCTGCATGAAAGGATGCAATGGGAAGCTTTAAAGCCTTAAAAATATTTTCCAGTAAAACATTGAAACATGCACATCATGAAAAGAGAAGAGAAGTCTTTCATAACCAAGTTGCGACAATACATGTCCAACTTAGAATATCAAACATGCATGAATTAATTCAATTTTAAATAATTTGATATGACTAAAGTATTTTGGGATACAGTGCATCTAGTAAATCAGGTCATATACATTATGCTAGTGTTATCAAATAAGAACAAAAACTATTCCCCCATGCTTAATCTTTTCCCCAATCATATAAATAAATAAACGGGAAAAAAAACAGAAAGATCAAAAACATTACAAGCATCACTATAATTTGTGATAATTTAAACCGTTGTCAAACCCAAAAAATTTCAAGAGATTAAAAAATTCAATATCCATCCATATTAGTAGATACAACCAATTGAAGCCTCACTAAAACTGCAAACTCCCTCATTACCATGTAAACAAAAAAAATAACATGTAGATTAAGCATCAGACTTACACTAACAGGAAAAAAAACCAAGAAGGCTAGCAATCAATAAATCTCCAGCCTATTTAAGAATACAAAGCTGACCAAGGACTAATGAAGCACAACAATATAAGAAAAAATAAAAAGATGTAGAAACTGATCTCCACTATCCTATTACCTTAAAGAAGGCGAGGAGGTCATGCAACAAATACCAAATCTATAATTTCAGGAATTATCAAAGGCTTTCACTGGATGTTGTGCTCTTGCCACTTCTCTTGATAAAATTTAGATTTCAAATAATATTCACGTAGCTCTCAAAATCCTCAAATGGAAGAAAGTTCTACCATAAGGAGAGCAAGCCTTAAAAAATAATGATGTGTGGGAAGCTTCGGAGCTTCCACGATGAAAAAAATGGTTGGATGTAAATGTATCTTTATAATCAAATATAAAACAAATACAGGCTTGGATAAATTTAAAGGTTAGCTTATCGAAAAAGGGTAAAACCAAGCACATGGTATTGACTATTAGTAAATTTTCTCTCTCATTATTAAACTCAACCTAATTCAGGCTTCACACGCCTAAAGAAAATTTGAAATAGTTATTGCATCAACTTGACATTAAGAATGTTTTTTTCTTGATGTTGACGTTGAGACAAGGAGTATGCATGAAGATCCCACTTAGACTAAAAAGTCTGAGAAACATCGGCATACTCATAAAGGCTCTATATGGCCTTCAAACAATCTTCTCACATTTAATATGGCAGATTCTTTGAACAAGTTGAACAGTATGGGTACACTCAGTATCAAGCTAATCAGACTCTCTTTTCAAGTACTCACATAAAGGAAACGGATTATTATGTTTATTTATGTATATGATGTTCAAAAATATGACCTAAGAAAAGCTAATCAGATTAAAAAGTTTCTCACTAGAAGTTTTGAGGCAACAAATGAAATATATGTTCCAGATAGGGAAGTAGCACGATCGATAAGATACTAGGAAACGAAACATACTATTGAACTAATTTAAAAATAAGAATGCTAGGATGTAAGCATGTAGAAACTTTAATGAATCCAATAAAGAGAAATAGGATCCCAATTAAAAATGTGCCCATTAAAAAACATAGGAAACAAAGTCATATGAGCAAACACATCTACCTCTCTCCGACCATTCTAATATTGGGTTCCCCATTAATACTGTTAGACAATAAATGCGCAACCCTACTAAAGACAGGATTGAAAGCTATTACTCACATTCTAAAATACCTCAAAATAACACCAAGAAAAGAGACGTAGCATAAAAAGTCATAAATAAGAAAATTAAAATTTCACATATGCAATCAGATTAGTGACAAATCATAACGAAGAACCATCTCTAATTACTTTAATTAAGGATGGAAAAACATAGTTATATGGAGAATGACTAAACAAATGCAGTTTGAGAAGTAGCGTTCAAGCAAAATATATGAAAGTGGAGCTTGGTTTTCGCAAAGGAATGTAGTTGAAAATATTATTAGAATGACTGAGCTATCAGATGAAAAAAAATTTTAAAAAGTTTTGCAGCAATCAAGCTACCCTAAATATTACAAAAAAATTATCCAAAATGATAGAATTGAATACATTGCAATAGACTAACATTGCATTTTAAAAAATTGAAAATAAATTATCCCAACTAAATTATGTTCCAAGAAACTCATTAATTGCATATATACTCACCAAAACTTTGCCCAAAATGAATTTTAATGATCTAATTAATAAGCCAGGCATGATCAACATATACAACCTTGCCTGAAATAAAGGGTTCAAATAATTTTGAAGTCATGGTTAGCATCTTTTCAGCAAAAGCAGGTCAACAGTCCGTTAATAGTTGCTTTCCATCTACAACAATCTAACAAACTTCAGAAAATAATTTTCCGTCAAAAATAATTCAGTTATTCGTGAACAGAAAAACTCAATTGTTATTGTGCAGGTAATTCTATTTTCCTGAAATAGAGATTAGCTTTCATATTTGTTTCTTTACACAATAGTTGCTTATCCACCTATTTATATAAAGCTTTTCATTTTTTTATGCAAAAAACAAAAAAGAGAATTTAATTTAGTCATAAAATCCCTCATTGTCCCTTCTCATGATAACTTCAAAGTGATATTATTGGGAATATTACAAGGCAATTGTGTTACTGTGTATTATTCTTAAATGCCTTATATATTTTACATACAAAAAAATTACATGCCCAAGCCTATGGAATGATATAAAATAGTTAAAGTTTGAGGTAAATCAATATATTATTAATTTGTCTACTAACCTGAACATCAATCCATCTTTCAATAATTGAAGATTTATTGCCATATATAGGCACTTTTGAACCTTCAAAGTTTCCTACATGTAGCTCTGCAAGTGCAGTTTCTACATCCTACTAACAATATCGATCCTAGTTTCTCAACCACTCCAAATAAATCAAATGTTGGGTATATTTTCTTTGATGAGGTTTCATTGGGCCCTTAAAGTAAGCATCATTACATCATTCATTTCCACTATTGTCCGTCATTAGAAGATTCTTGACTAACACATTATGAGATTGAAACCCGTTCCCCAATTCTATTTGATGAATATCTTCAACATAAACCTCTAAAATAGTCCTTCAAACTCAGTAGGAATTGATGGCAATTGTCCAATCAAGACACGTATGCAACCCACACAACAAGACTGAAGACCATTTGTTGTTTTCATTAGTTATTAGTGGATGCAAATAAAGGTCATCTTAGCTATGTAGATTTAGTTGTTTTCTTTATCGAATTTATTTTATTTGTTTTGAGTTTATCTACTTGGGTGATTTATGTAATTGTTTGAAAAGATCATTTTCTTATAAAAGGAGCCACAAGGCTAATTACTAATCAATGAAAATTGATTTTGTTTTAACATGAGAAAAATTCTCGTTGGCATTTTTTTCAAATTGCTCTCTCCTTCCAACCATTTGTCGGTCATCAAACTGGAATATGTGAATTGCTTTGAAAATAATTTAATTTAATATGCATATAATTTTGATTTTAAAAAATATTATTCTGGTTTTTGAAATAAATGAAATCGAAAAAATCTCATATATCTAATAATTTATATAATTGACCACGATACCACAAGTGATATAACATCTCGAAAGATAAGCGTACCACTTGTTAGTAAGCTTAACTATTAAAAAAAGAAATTTACCACTCTATTTTGGTCTGCAAAAATCATGACCGACAATTATCCTATGTAATATAAGAATTAGATAGAGTTTATATTATATGGGTTACTAATTCTCCTATAGAGACAAGCCCCTGTAGCTAATTATATCATAAATGACCAAAGGCACTCAAGATAACTATCGTTTAAGGTCAGAGGTTTCGTCTTCATAAATTCAAAGTTTAGCATTCACAGTTGTTTGTAGGAACATCAAGCGGGAGTGGCTCAAATAAGAACAGTTATTTTGGGAATTCAAATGAGTAATAAGCGATGTCACGGATATGAGAAGGAACTCAATAACTTCTCAAAATATTCTAATGTTTGGCTTTATGTCTTGGAAGTGAAGTTATTTGATGTTTACTCCTGCAATTTATTAGAATTTTAGGACTTATATCCGCACAATATACGATTACGCAAACGGCCAAATGAGATAGGAAGACTCACGCGGTACCGAACGACGGCCTCGAAATCTTAAAAAGAGTTTAGGACTTATATCGTATGACGTTCGATCATACGAATGCCTAAAATATGGTGTGAGGATTTTATGTCGTGTCAGACGAACTACCTCGAAGTTCTATGGGTTTATGTTATTTAAGACTATGAGAGGTTCATGTGAGATTCATCCTTCGGGGAGAGGTATTGTTGCGTCCATTGCTTTCTTTGACTCCAAGAAGGGGACATGGGCGCCGCTCAATTTTCAAACATAAAGGAGCTACTAATGCGATTTGCTAAAAAGAGGGAAGAATCGTTTAAGACGATTCGAATCGTCAAAATGTTCACACAAAAAAAAGAAATTAGATTAAAAAAAAATTAAAAAAAACTTCTTAGAGGTTCAAGTACAAGGAGTCACAAGAAAATGTTCGAGTACTTTTCTGAAAATACTTGTTGATATGACTTTTAAATGATTAACCATCAGAAATATATTTCCTGTGACTGATTAAGTGCATTGATCATCATTAAGAAGCTATTGGAACAGCAAGATTTAGTGGCTCTCCATGTCTTTATTCTCCTCTTTAAATATCAAGTATTTTTTTAAAGTCATTAAAAAAACAAATAGAAATAAGCGTAATCTTATTGACTCTGCAATCCATCCAACTAAATAGAGAACTAAAGCTAAATTGAGATAATATGAGATGACATTGTTTGCACTGCGGTATCAAGTTTGAAGCCCATAGCTTTTTGAATCTGTGTACACCAGTCACATCATTTCTTGTCATAGTTAACAAACCTTGTTCCACGCACTAGCATGTCAAACGTAACTACTACAGTTCAGATGTAACCCCAATCAGCTCTGTGTGTGATTCTTCTAACATTTCCATCAACACATTGGCTTCTGCCATACGCGCCTGGAGCAAGCATCGCGCACACCTTAGCACTATGACGATGTGCATGATTAATCGCACGAGTGTCATTAAAATGCATGCCACAACGACGAGTAAAAATGCCCTCAACTAACCGCATAACACATTGATTACCATTATAGACCGTATGAC
>JXCR01121226.1:0-10964 GCA_002079205.1 Phalaenopsis hybrid cultivar
ACCATAATCAAATCAATGATTAATCAAAATTAACTTTTAAACTTCATAATATTGAGGTAATTTCTTCAAATATTTTTATAGGGGTGTTAATGTAATGAAATATTTATTTTTCTGACACATAAATGGAGCTTAATTATTCAAAATTTCTACTTATCTGTACATAAATTGATCTGAATGATATGTTGTGGATTAAAATATTTCCTATTCCCCTAAAATCAGCATATTTTGAGCATGTATGTACATATTTATATCATATGCTACATGGCAGGAGCTTAATATAAAAGTGGATTGTGGGGAGTATCATTACTAGACTAAAGCATGGAGATGATCATGCTAGTAGGGGTCAAATCAAATAAGAACTAACAATTTTGAGCAATGCTCTTCAAATAATCAAATATATTTAAAATTTTAGGGCCGAACAATCAGTCAGTAAAAGAATAACATATTTTATAAATATGTGTGGAGAAGATAGAATGGGAAGGTGAAATCATATATATAGGAAATTATATTGACTTGACTAGCCCATCCACCCATGTTCGTACATACTGTAATATTTTCTCGAGAAAGAGAGATTGGTGCTCAAACTTGTCCTGATAATTAACCAAATAAGTCAGGATGAGAAATAAATTTTCAGTGGTTTGGTAGTTAATAGAATTAAATCAATGGGTGCTTGATTTATAAATATCACTATTTTGTATCCTCTATATGTAATTCTTCCTAAATACCTTTTTTGACAAAAATATTTATTGACAATAAATTATTTTTGCTATAGTGTTTTCTCAATAGGATGAGCCTATGAGTCCTCTCACATCAATTCATGACATCTTTTCATTGCTACATTCTTGAATGAATTATTAAAATAGATTGATTTAATGAAAAAAAAAATAATTTAAAATATTACAAAGTGCCCCAAAAAAATCAATAAACTGAGAATTTATACATAAAGGATTTGCAAGTATTATTTCCAAAAGAAAATAGCTACTGATGCACTTTAAAAATAGGCCTTTATTGTTGAATATCACTAAAAGATGCCATACAAAAAGTTAAGGAAAAATAAAGGTAGTCTTCTCCCATCAATTAGGCCATTTCTCACCTCCCATTTTTAATAATTTAGAACAAAATATATAACTCCTTTTCATTCAAAAGCAAGAAAGTGAGGCCACACATTCCATTATGTTCATCATTATATAGATCAATTAATAGACCCCCACTTTGAAAGAGCATAAAGTGAAGAAAAAAATGATAGAGATGAAAAATAAAGAAGAGTGAAGGACTAAATTGCTTAAACAACATATGAATGAAACCACACACTACTTCCTTGTAATGCTTTTTATTCAATGACCTCTCATGCATGTACTTGCCCCCCTAACTGTCCAAAGCTTCTGTTCCTCAGCTTCTTGTCCCATCTTCTAATATCTCAATTAAAAAAAATAAAATAAAAAATATTCTTTTTTTTTTTAATCTTTAACCTACAAATTATTATTTAACTAACAAGGAAAAAATTACAGAAAATGTAAGAAAATTGTCTCAAAAAGTAAAATTTAAACTAATGTAAAGGTTCATAAGCAGACCTCAAGGAAAATTATATAACATTATAAACGGCTTCATGCTGTACTATTTCTGCTGTCTTGTCCTGTGATGTGCTGAGCTGCAGAAATTGGTCTATTTCTTACCATCAATCTTTGCATGTTTCATGCACAAATTTCAACTATCCGTTATGTGAGATTTTTGAAAAGCAAATTATGCAGCTGAAAAGCCTTCTTAAACAAAGCCTCTTTTTCCTTCTTCTCCTCCCCAATCAAATATATTGAAGGGATCCATGGATTTATGATCTCTTCCCCTTTCTTCACCATCCAGCTTACTGAAAATAAGATTCATGGGATCAGAAGAGTCAAGCTCAGCCAAATCAGCAAAGAAATCATCAAAATCATGTTCTTGAGAATCAAACAGAGCTGCTTTCTCCATCTCATATCCTTCTTCTTCCTTTACTATCTGGATGGCAGAGCCTGAACACTCCTTGTGCTCTTCTTTTACGTTTTTTAACTGGTTTAGGTTATGAGGAGAGCTTCTCGAAGTTGAAGGATTATTGATTTTTGAAGATTGAGATCTTGTTGAACCTGCCAGAGCGTTCCTTTGAGTCGGCCATGGATGATTGTGCTCGGAGCTGTACGTGATGACCAGCATGTTCGGATCTGTCCGGCTTCTTTCTACTTGTTTCCTTGCTGAGCATCCCTTTGAGCTGCTGCATCTATAATACCCTCTGAATTTCATGAAATTTTATCAGTAAGATGCAAGTAGTATTGTGTCATGCATGTTGGTAGAGGTATTTTTGATGTGATATTAATGATTTAAGTATTGTTATGCATGTATAAACTATTTTTTATGCATTCATCTCATGAGTCTTGCTAACACTATTCATATATCTATTTATTTCTTCTAACTAGACTGTTACTGAACATATATTTGTACAGCACGTTTTATAACTTAATTTTATCAGATAATTTTTAATTTAAAGGGTACATGATTAATTAGTTAAAATAATATTATAATAAGATGAATTATGCTTTATAAATTTGACATATTTTCTCTTATACTAACCAAGTACCATGCTATTATTGATAACAACTGCCTCCCATGTGAAAATAAGACTCATTACTAAACTTAATGAACAATTAACTTCATAAGACTAAAATTTTTTTCTCATTAAAAAAATTGCTTGGTAGGTATTTGAAATAAAGAGCACATGGAATTTGTGAGATTAAAATATATAAAAAAAAATGTTGCTATGATTGAAAAATGAGTAATATTTAATATATATTTGATGAAACCATAAGTAGCTAATATATAGGTGGGATGATCTTAATTAAACATTGCAATGAGATGCTCATAAATTGATTAAATAAAATATTATTCTTATGAGATTAAAGATTTTGACTTCATTGTATAGTAATTAGAAGACAACCCAAATTCTCTTCCATCAATATAAAATTTTCATATGTCTCAAGCCGGACAAAGGATATGTTTTTTTCTAAGCCGAAACCCTATCTTAATTCACATTAATTATATGAATGTTTAATTATGAATGCAATGTAATATAATCTTAAAGGAGAGAGAGAGAGAGAGAGAGAGTTGCCTATTCATTGTTCCTTCTCTCTTAACTAAAATTTGGTAAAAGGAAAATTGTGAATTTTCTTCTCTCTCTCTCTCACATATGTACATATAGTTGGAGATAGATAGAGAGAGAGATAGAGAGAGAGAGAGAGGTATAAGATAATGAACATCTGATTTTGAACCTTGGATTAAGTGAGATCGAAGGAATCATGACTGTGGAGAGAGAGAGAGAGAGAAGAGCGAGGGAAATAATACTGATGCTTCCCCTTCAATATTATCCATCTTATTCTTGTCGCTTTGACTTGAATTTTAACATGTTCATGTGCTACCTCCCTTCTCACCCATAAAATAAAAAAAACAAAAGCTGATATTTATAAAAAATCCCATTTTTCTCAAAAAAGATTTC
This sequence comes from Phalaenopsis hybrid cultivar, assembly GCA_002079205.1. Lineage (NCBI taxonomy): Eukaryota > Viridiplantae > Streptophyta > Magnoliopsida > Asparagales > Orchidaceae > Phalaenopsis > Phalaenopsis hybrid cultivar. The sequence goes on from JXCR01121226.1 coordinate 3,518, forward strand.
ATCTTTATATATATATATATATAAAAAAAACCTTGGATAAGGAGACCCTTTGATTGGTTTCTGGCCGTACTTCCTCCAAGCCCATAGATCAGAAGGAACCACCTCTCCCGTTCCACTTGGCCTACCACTTGCCGCAGCTGGCGCTGGTATGCATACCACTTTCTTCACCTGACTTTTCCTATATTCCCACACAAATATATAAAAACGCATTTTAGTATGCAAATTTTCAATATAATTCTTAATTTTTTCTTATTTTGTAAACTTAATCATATCAGATTCTATCAAACAAGCAAAAAAAATGCTTCAATTCAATTCCTTAATCCCAAAGTTTTGATTTTTATGCCTTGAAATAGAAAAAAGGAGATCCCTTTTTTTCCGATTCATATCTGATAAATCTTAATCCTAATGATTTTCATCTTCTTCATCTCATGTTGACTTCATTATCATCAACAAGCAAGAAATAAGAAGAGGATGAAAAAAATAAAACAAAACAAAATCAAATCAATCATTGAAGATTCATAATCACTTATAAAATACTAAAATTCAATTTTTTTTTTCTTCTTCTTTTCCAATTCAAACAAAACCCTAGCGACCAAGTAATTCAATTAGTAAACCAACCAACCTTCTCTTGATCCCTTGCACTCTCGTTGATGAGATTTGCAAACCTCCACCGCAATCTCCGGCCACAAGCCGCGGGGGTCCGATCTCCGCCGACATCTTTCCTGCTATCACCGGAGATATTTGCAACATCCTTGAGAAGATGCTACTCTTCCCCTCCTCCTCAAGCAGCATCTTCTGGTCATCACTGCAAGCACTAGCATCCGACGAGTTGAAGAAATTGGTTGTGTTGAGTTCATGGAGCAAAGGGTCTCTGACATCAACGAAGGGATCTCCAAAGTTGTTGGAAGGTGGAGGGAAGCCGCCGGCTGGTTCTGGGAGTAGATGCCACGTGTCGTTGTTGGTGCGGTTGCTGTTACGGAAGATGTCGGTGAGGTCTCCCTGGTTGTTCTGATCCATTCTTTGACAGAAGTAGTCGCACATGANCATCAACGAAGGGATCTCCAAAGTTGTTGGAAGGTGGAGGGAAGGCGGCGGCTGGTTCTGGGAGTAGATGCCACGTGTCGTTGTTGGTGCGGTTGTTGTTACGGAAGATGTCGGTGAGGTCTCCCTGGTTGTTCTGATCCATTCTTTGACAGAAGTAGTCGCACATGATCTTGCTACCTACCTTCTTCTTCTTCTTCTTCTTCTAAGCTTCAATCATGGAAGGAAGATGAACTGAGCAGGTTCTTCAGTTTGAGAGAGAGAGAGAGAGGGAGGGAGAGAGAGAGAGAGAGGGTCTATTTTATTATGGGCTAGAGGCTGACTTCTTCAATTCCATGGACTAGAAAGCACGCAACAAAAAGAGAGGGAAGAGGGGGTGCGGGATGAGACACGGAAGGTGCCATTTTTATTTTTAAGATTGTGAAAGTGATGGATTTCTTTATTTATTTTTTTTAGAATTTTGGTCTAAGGTTTTATTCTATTGAAAAAATAGAGGGAAGAATTACATTTGGATTGCAATAATTACAAATATCTCATTGTGCTACAGAAATATTTCATTTGTGTTATTTGTAAAAAAATGAAATGTTATTCGAGTATTATGTGGTGTTATTTAATTACTTTGTGGTGTTATTGGAATATTCTCCCGCATTACTTGATTTGGGGTTGTGTTATTCAACATATTCCTCGTGTTATTTCAATTCCCACTATGTTATTGAAATAACACAACCTCAAATCAAAGAACTGGGTGGAATATTCCAATAACACTTCAACTCCAAAATCAAGTAATGCGGTGGAATATTCTAATAACACCGCAAATTAATNTTCTAAGGTTTTATTCTATTGAAAATAATATTACATCAAGACTCGTGACGTAGAGCTACGTTTAGATTTCAATAGTTACGAATATCTCGTCGTGTTACAAGAATATTCCATTTGTGGTATTTGTAAAAAATGAAATTTTATTCGAGTATTATGTGGTGTTATTCGATTACTTTGTGATGTTATTGAAATATTCTCACGCGTTACTTGATTTGAGGTTGTGTTATTCGACATATTCCTCATGTTATTTGAATTTTCTCTATGTTATTAGAATAACATATCCCCAAATCAAATAACTGGGGAAAATATTCCAATAACACTTTAGCTCCAAAATCAAGTAACGCGGTGGAATATTCTAATAACACCTTAAATTAATCGAATAATACTTCATTTTTTACAAATAACACATGGAATATTCCTGTAACACAACGAAATATTCCTATCTGAATGTAGCTCTACGTTCAGAGTCCTGACGTAATATGCGCTCTATCCTATTTTGTGAGGAAAATTATTTACACGAGTTTTTGTGGTTTCATTTATAAATTAAATAAATATGATGGTTGAGTTAAATTAGAGATATCTGACATGGTTTGTTTTAATGAGCATAAATACATTTATAATATTTTGGCTCTATAAATATATGCATGAATAGTTTTATTTCACCTTTTATAAAGAGAATAATGGTGATTTTTTATGTGATGTTAATGATTTGAGTGTTATATGGTAAATATTAAAATTTTGATGTTAAATTTATAAATGTATATGTAAGATTATGAGTTATGAAAGTAAATGCCCCACTAAGTTTAAGCTCACATATTTTATGATTTATTCATTATCATTCATTAATGAAAACACAAATTACAATTCTATCCAAAATGAATAATAATTTCAATTCTAACTTGGAAGTAGTTGGCCGCAATTTATCAAATATTAGTTTACATGTCCAGTTTGATGCATACTCCAAGCAAACAATAATAATAAAGTTGAGGGGTAAGAGTCCAATTTTCTTAAGTAAGCTCGAATTATTAATTAAAGAGGTTAAAGATTGACGGGGAAAAAGCCTAGAAAAGCAACAAGTTTGCTTTCATATTTTGATGTAATAATATAGATATGAGAACATGAATATGATATAATACTAATATGGAAACATTCATCATTAATATGTATATATACTTAAAAGGAATGACGAGAGGCTATTATACGAGCCTCCAGTAACTCCTAATGTTCTGAACAGTTCTATTATCATTTTCTTAAGGTCAACTGTGTCAGAGGGGGTTTGAACCCCCGACCTGACGGGCATTTTCTGTCCGGACACCTGAAGTAACTTTACGTGCGGTCTTTATTTTTTGGTTATTTCTAGGTTATTTCGGGATTATTGAAAATAACCCGAAATAACCTGAAAATAACTCATGAATAATCTGCGCCGCACCTAGAGGTATGTCAGGAGTCCGCACAGAAAAATTTTTGCCCGACCTGAGGGGTCTTACACCAAGAATGTCTACCAATAGGCCAAGGTACGGGGCGCACACACACACACATGAGATTGTCCAGAGGTTATGATACGAGCCCCCAATCAACTTCATGTATCAAGCCACTCAACTGATCCGCACACCGACGGAATCAAACCCTCGATCCTATGGGACTTAGAACTGATATAGCAGATGCCAACTAAAGAGTCGAGGAACGGGGCACACACGCACACACACAAATATATANTTTGGGATAACATTTTGCCTGCTTTGCATTAGGGATCTCATCTCATGCATTTTGCCAAATATTATTTGTATTGAAAAGAAAGTATATCACATCATAGTTATTGATTATCACTTATAATATGGATGTATCATTATAGGAATTCCTAATATAAAATAGTTTGCATTTTAGAATAATATTACAAAAGGTATTGAACTTTAATTGTTATAAGCATCTCACCTGCTAACACATTTGATGATCATATGATGGTGCTAAAAAATATGATGGTTGTTGTAGTTGTGGCATCCCTGTAGTTCTTTTTGTTACTTATGTCATTGTGCCACAGTGTTGACAAACACCTCAGTTCTTCGTTTGCAATAACAACCAACAATCTCCCCATGTTAATTTAGGTGCCCTTCCTCTGATTGATTTTCTAAGAATGCATTTCAAAACTAGTAATCCTTAACTATATGATTGTTTTTGTTATGATACATGTGCAATTTGAAGTGGTTTGGGCTTCTAACTTTATGAATGAAGAGAACCAACCACTAGAAGTAAATATTTTCTTTGAATTGTCAGAAAAGTAATATCAGCCTTGAGGTAGAAATTAAGCAACAGATGCCTAAAGCCAAGAAAACTAAGGATAAAAAAGTCTTCTCAACCTAAAATAATATTATGTTAATGAGGTTAGTGTTTATTATTGAATTTGTGTATATTCCTTTTTATTGTGTGTCTGATAGCGGTGGTTGTTATGAATTTAATTACTATTATCCTAAAAATCATATAAATTTTTCTTGCTTCAAGCTATGCTTTATGATTAATAAGAAAAATATTCATTGGCATCTAAGTTCTTGGACGCTTATCCTTGCATCTTCAAAAGTAACGAGGTCTTGTTTATGATTAAGTGCCTAAAAGTAAATTATAGAAGCCAAAATTTAAAGTCATCTTTGTAATTAATGTTATTCTTAGATTTAGTAATTTTTAAAAAGCATGTGTAAACCTATAGACATAATCTAATAACGGCTCATGTTCCATCAATCAAATTCTCATGACGACATAAGCAAACTTTAGAGACCATTTAGAGGTGGAGAATTTAACCAAAAAAAAAAAATTGTTGTGCAATCCATTGAAGTAGCTAATATTATTGGGAGTTTATTTGATGAGCCCTTCATGAGGCACCTTTGAGGATGACAACAAAGATTGTGTAATGTAAGTTCATGGAGAATGAAGCCAAGGCCTTGACCTTATTAAAATTTCTTGGATATTCAACATTTTTTAANCAACTAAGGATAAAAAAGTCTTCTCAACCTAAAATAATATTGTGTTAATGGGGTTAGTGTTTATTATTGAATTTGTGTATAGTCCTTTTTATTGTGTGTCTGATAATGGTGGTTGTTATGAATTTAATTACTATTATCCTAAAAATCAGATAATTTTTTTTTTGCTTCATGCTATGTTTTATGATTAATAAGAAAAATATTCATTGACATCTAAGAACTTGGACGCTTATTCTTGCATCTTCAAAATTATTGGGGTATTGTTTATGAATAAGTGCCTAAAAGTAAATTATAGAAGCCAAAATTTAAAGTCATCCTTGTAATTAATGTTCTTCTTAGATTTAGTAATTTTTAAAAAGCATGTGTAAACCTATAGGCATAATCTAATAAGGGCTCATGTTCCATCAACTAAATTCTCAAGACAACATAAGCAAACTTTAGAGACCATTTAGAGGTGGAGAATTTAACAAAAAAAAAAAAAATTGTTGTGCAATCCATTGAAGTAGCTAATATTATTGGGAGTTTATTTGATGAGCCCTTCATGAGGCACCTTTGAGGATGACAACAAAGATTGTGTAATGTAAGTTCATGGAGAATGAAGCCAAGGCCTTGACCTTATTAAAATTTCTTGGATATTCAATATTTTTTAACGACTGTATTAGCGATCAAGAAATGAAATTTTAATTTAGTCAAAATGGTTTCTTTCATCAGCTACTAACAAAAATGGTTTGTAACTCAAGTATCTAACAAGTGTTTAGTGACAACATAAATCTTTTGTGGGGTACTTTTTTNCATTTTTTAACGACTATATTAGCGATCAAGAAATGAGATTTTAATTTAGTCAAAATGATTTTTTTCATGAGCTACTAATAAAAATGGTTTGTAACTCAAGTATCTAACAAGTGTTTAGTGACAACATAAATCTTTTGTGGGGTACTTTTTTTAATAATTGATTGTTTAAGAAGCAATGGCACTAAGATGCTATATCAAGTTTGGCAAGGAGATCATAAGATTAGCATTTAAGGTGACAGTATTGTTGTGACCGAGAAAATTTACATCACTAGGCGCAATCAATCAGAGATCATCCATCTTTCTAGAGATTTTTTGAAATTGCATTAAAATCATGTACATCACATTAAAAAAATAAACACATTCTTTTTCTATCAACAAGCACTAAAGAGGTAAATGATGATACCCATTTGTTGAAGTCAACGCAATTTTCTATTGATCATTTTCGGTCAATCCAAAGAGTTCTCATTGAAAGCACCAAAATATAAGCATAGAATGCTGGGATGACATGATAAATGATTTGCATTGTCTTGCGATTGGTCTTATGGTTCATACAAAAAAGCAAAAAATTAATAAGGATGGCTCTCAAATCAATTTATTTTGATATGATCGATCAAAGGTTCACACTCTAATAAGACGATATATAAATGATGCTTCCAATACATGACATGTAGATCCAATGGACCAAATCTTAGTAATTTCACATTCCTANACACATTAAAAAAATAAACACATTCTTTTTCTATTTTCAACAAGCACTAAAGAGGTAAATGATGATACCCATTTGTTGAAGTCAACGCAATTTTCTATTGATCATTTTCGGTCAATCCAAAGAGTTCTCATTGAAAGCACCAAAATATAAGCATAGAATGGTGGGATGACATGATAAATGATTTGCATTGTCTTGCTATTGGTCTTATGGTTCATACAAGAAAGCAAAAAATTAATAGGGATAGCTCTCAAATCAATTTATTTTGATATGATCGATCAAATGTTCACACTCTAATAAGACTATATATAAATGATGCTTCCAATACATGACATGTAGATCCAATGGACCAAATCTTAGTAATTTCACATTCCTAAGAATGATGTTGGTTGATCATGAGAAGGGCTCACAAGATTTATGATTGATTTAAAGAACAAAATTTATTTTTAAAATAGGAAAATTTATTTACATACCACACAACTCTTATACATACTTGATATTTATATTTATAAATTTAGGTATAAAAATATATATTTCAATTAAAAAAATTTAGTAAGAGTAACATTTTTATTATGATACTAAAGATTTAAGAGTTGTGCATGTAAATATAAAATATAAATCTTGTTTACAAGAAAATATAAAATTTTTATATTATGTAAATGCCTTATTAAAGCTAGGCACGTTAGTACATGGCCTTTTCCACATTTTCCATTATGGAAGGTGCTAGTACGTAGGATCCTTTGCTTACGTTGAGAGCTATGATTAAGAGCCCTTAAACCTTGTTTATAAAAAAAGGGAAAATAATTAGTGAAATTGCGTATATGTACTATCCTTATATATATATATATATATATATATATATATATATATATATATATATATATATATATATATATATANCTCTCTCTCTCTCTCTCTCTCTCTCTCTGTGTGTGTGTCTCGTATCTCGGCTTGTTGGTTGGAATCATAGGTGTAAGACCCCTTAGGTCGGGGATTCGAATCCACTTTGGCACAGTTAGACTTAAAAATGTGGTACTCAAATTGTTAGACATATTAGGAGTGGCTGGAGGAACATATAATAACCCCTGGTCATTATATATATATATATATATATATATAT
>JXCR01121227.1:0-99987 GCA_002079205.1 Phalaenopsis hybrid cultivar
GGACGAGGGAGATGAGGGCTGTGATTAGTTATTGTATAAGTAGCCGTTGGTTTGTTTATTTTTGTTTTGTGGCATGGGAGGCTTGTGGTGGAGAGAAAAAGCGAAGTATCTGATACTTTGAAGTGACTGGAAGAGAAAGCAACGGAGAAGACATGAACAGAGAACGTGTTTAAGAAAAATTTTCAGTCCAGGAGGTCAAAAAATCGGACTAAGCATGCAGAGCAGTTTTGCGTCCGTATTTTTACAAATAAGTTTTTTATAATTCAGTTGTTGGAAATTATTAAGAGGTTATTGAGTTTATTGGAGTATAATCTCTCAATAACCCCCCACTAACCAATTAATACATCTCAAGGTTCCGCTTATATTTTTGCTGTTATTCGGAGTTTAGTCAGGTTATCAATGATATAACCCTCCAATATTTCTCAAATAACTTCTATACGCACGCAGTTCTGCTTGTATACTTCATACGCAAATATTTTGGAAGAATGCAACACACCAAATAAAGCGGAGGAGCAAAAAAAAGCTTCGGTGTATCATATCTGTTGTCAGGAGGTAACTTACAGTTCATACTCCTCACGTAATATTTTTTTTCTATTGGATGACACCGAATGTTCATAGGTGTTGTATCCACTTCTAATTTTTTCTCCAGCATGCATGTGTACCCCATTTAGGGTCTGTTTGGAAGCTGTTATGAGGAAGCTGTTATGAGAAGCTGCTACAGGGATGCTAGCTAATTGTATGTTGTAGCTGTCTGAAAACAGTTGTGAATTAGCTGTTTCTAGATAAATGACCACTGTGCCCTTGTGTAGGGATGTTGTTGGTAAGAAAATATAAAATAATTTTTTTATTAAACAAATTATTTCTTAAGTAAAAAGTTAACGTTAATTAATAATTAATTAAATTTATTAATTAAGAAATTTATATTTTTTATCAAATAGTTTAAGACTTAAAAATGTGTTTATAAATTAATTAATTAATCATTAAATAATATTATATAAATTTATCTAATTCAAATTAATTTGAAAATATATGAATTAATCATAAATTATTAATCCATTAAATTAATAAAATTAAAATTTAAATAAAAATAAATTAAAACCAAAACCCCAGCTTCCTCATCGTCCACTTCGTTCCTATCAGAAACCCAGTTGGGAAGGCAAAGATGGGATAGCGGCGAACAGAGACCATCGAAACTTCCATCTCTCTCATCCTCTACTTCGTTCCAATCCGAAAACATTGAGGAAGGCAGTATGTTTGTACCATTCTTTCTCTTCGTCGAACAATACTGAGACAACAGAGGTGTTCTGGTGAAGCCTAGGTGCTAGATGAATTAAAAGATCAAAGGCAAGGAAGGGGCTTCGGCTCTGTCACGTGTTAATCAAATAGAAGATCGCAGCTTGCACGTAGGAGGATCTAGCAGCTAGGCTTGTGAATCGTGTGACACAAGGAGGAGCAGGAGTTTCGTTGGCTTCTCTATGCCGCGATCCCCTAATTACTTTTCCCGAACGTAAAAGAGGGCAGAGGTATAATCGACCAACGCTCTCCAAGAACGAAGGACGCGCGGTACGATCTGCGGTCCATGTTCTGCCAAATCTGAGTCCCGCCACGAGCGGGGCGCCGCACCAAACAACAAAAGCCGCGGCGACGCCTGACCTTGTCTCATATCGCAGTCGCAAACGGGCCTGAAATCTTTTCTCGAGCATGTATGTGTACCTATCTGTTTTCGGGGATATTATTACGTGCATTAGGATGGTGTCACATCATCATGAATCACATAACGGTCTGTTTAGATTATTGCTCGACTGTATGATTATCGCACGCAATAATTTTTTATGTACACTATATATTTATAGATGATTGATTGTCTGTACACAAAATGCAATAATTTTTCCTGATTTAATGAATAAATGGGCCAGCATTCTTCTGCTTGCTTAATTTGTATCATTAAATGATTAGTGTTTATATGTGTAAGTTAAATTTGTGCAAGTTCAACTTTGGCTGTTAGTGGCTCTTTTAATTTTCTTAGGTTTTGTAATACTAATGTTTGAAATAGTTTGTGCACTTTCATGTACAACTCGACCGTATTCATCAGTACATTTCAAATTTCGGCTCAAAATTAGCTTGAAAATTAAAAAAATTCGAATAAATTCAAATAATTTGGGCCAAAACAATCCGAACAACGGCTCACTTATTTAATAAACTATTGAACATGAGCTACTTAATGAGCCGAACAAACCTGAATTATAATCCCTTTTGACAACCCTACAAATATGCGACTATTTGAATAATGTTAGGCCAAATATTTATTTGTGATTTTTTTTTTAATTTTTTCGAACGGATGATATGAATACTTATCCATTTAATCTTTCGTAGTTATATATTTTTTTAAAAAATATTATTTTATTTCAAATATGTTTCTCCCTTCTAAATACTTAAAGGAATAAATATATTTTAAAATCAGTTTTAATTAACAAAAAATATCAACAAATCTTTATGATCATATATTTATAAATAATTGCAATGAAACAAGAGAACTGTTTGAAGTTAATGGAAATGAGAGCTAAATGAATTTTTGTTTGACTTAAATTTGATTCACTTGAAATTAAATTGTTTTAATTCCAAGTTGATTAATGATGACTTTGTTAATTTTTTTCCAAATTTGGTATTAAATTATGAAATAAAATTTTCATATTTGTAATGAAAATATTAATTGATGATATTAAANAATGATGACTTTGATAATTTTTTTTTCCAAATTTGGTATTAAATTATGAAATAAAATTTTCATATTTTTAGTGAAAATATTAATTGATGATATTAAAAAATAATTATTATATTAATTATTATATCATAATTTAAATTTTCACTTGAAAGGAAATACATTCAAAAAGATGAAAACAAAATCACTTATAAAATGATCTACAATCACTTGTCTCATTACTCTTTGATATATCATAAAAAACATATTTTAACATGATGAATAAATGTCTTTTTAATCGTGTTGTATACACAAATACTGGTACACGGAGAATTATATTCTATCATTATAGGAATTTAGCATATTTGCGTTGGATAGAACAAACACAAATCAAACGTAANTGATATTAAAAAATATTTATTAAATTAATTATTATATCATAATTTAAATTTTCACTTGGAAGGAAATACATTCAAAAAGATGAAAACAAAATCACTTATAAAATGATCTACAATCAGTTGTCTCATTACTCTTTGATATATCATAAAAAACATATTTTAACATGATGAATAAATATCTTTTTAATCCTGTTGTATACACAAATACTGGTATACAGAGAATTATATTCTATCATTATAGGAATTTAGCATATTTGCGTTGGATAGAATAAACAGAAATCAAACGTAAATTCGCCAATATTTAAAGGCAATCTCGGATTTGCGTCTGATTTCTTCCGACCTTAAATTGTGGGCCGGTAATTTTGTTTTCGTTTAATTTACGTTGAAATATTCCGACGCAAATAATTTATGTCGATTTTTGTGTCATATTAGCGTCGGATTTGTTTATGCATAACGTGCGTCAAAATTTTGGATGAAAATATCCAACGATGAATCTTAGCATCAAATTACCATCTCATTTGCATCGGAAAATATCATAGAACGAAAAAAAAGTATTGTAGATGTACCGACAAATTTTGTATTAAAAAATGGACCTAAATCCGACACAAACCTGTTACATAGAAAAATAAAATTAGAATATCACATACATTTTTACAACTTGCATAAAAACATATTCCACATCACAGACCACATTAAGCAATCATATCACAGATCAAATCTCTAAACAATATCATTAATAAAGTGAAGATACCGTCACAAATTGTCCCAAATAAGAATATTAAAGTTAATCTAAAAAATTTCACAACAAATGTTTAACATAATACTTACAAATAAAAGAAAATATAAAATAAACCTGCTCATCATCTTTATCCTTCTCTTCCTCCTCTTGCACTGATATCATCGACTACTTGCCTTAGCTATCTGCTAAGGCCTCCGCCAAGCATGCTATTGCCGACACAATTTTAGTTAAGGAGTTGCCCGTTGGAAGCAGTCGGCCGTCGAAATCGAAATCCCGTCGCCCGTTTTGAAAAGACATTTAATTTACATATAAAAATAAGTTTAGAAAAATATGAAATCAAACTGATCTCATATCCTTCATAGTTTAAATGAAAGAGCACTATATCTCAAGTCATGTATCTATCCCAAAAGAAAAACACAAGACTTGAGGTTGAGACTCGATCAAATAAACTAAGAAATGTATGACATTCGTTTGGTCTGCGAAAATCTTTTTTATTTATCAACCGACAAGTTCCCCTATTTAATACGAAGAATTAAATAGGGTTTATATTAAGCTGTGTTCGGAAAAGCTTCCTATAAGGGCAAACCCTTAAAGTTAGTTACATCTTAGTTAACCGAAGTCACCTAAGAAAGCTCTAGATAAAAATCAGGGAATATTATCTTCAAATAGGTCAAAAGGATAAGTTTTTTTAACGAAATCAGACAAAGAGGTGTGAAAGTGGAATGACTCAAATTTGGAACATTTATTGTAAAATCGAAAGGAGGAAGAACTAGGGGATGTCACAGACCCGAAGGAGAACCTAGGTGACTTCCCAAGCCATCCTATGGTTTGGCTTCAGTTTTGAAGAAAAATATCTAAATATTTCATCCTGCCAATTTTATTAATTAGGGCTTACACTCACGTGAAACGATCACACAAATAGCCTGAAAGGTGTGAGCATTTAGGTCATGATGAACAACAACCTCAAAATCCTAAGATGAGTTATGGCTTATATTGTATAACAGAGTCATACAAAGACCTAAAGATAAGTTGAGGATTTAAATTACATAAGCAATCCACCTGGAAGTCATAAAGAAAGTTTAGCGGTTAGGATCCTAAAGAAAGTTTAGCGGTTAGAAAGCTTGGTTATTTTAATCTAAAGAAAGAGTGATTTAGCGGATGTAGACATGCTCTGCTGTTGAAATTAGTCGTGCTGCCCACAATGCTATCTCCAAGCTCTTCGTTGCGACAAGTTTAGGTTTTCTAATGTGTTAAATTATGATGTCAAATCAGATGTCCCTAAGGTTATTTTTATTTAAATATTATGGGGCATATTAAAGTTGATTAGAATGAAACCGATTAGGATCCTACAGTTCCCTCGTTCCAGCACCACTATTTTCTTTTGGATTCACTTAGTCCAAATGAACTTACTAAATTCAACCTAATAAGTTCCATACTTTCATTTAGACCGTGTGAAGCCTCATTAGCAACCGTAGATTACCTCCTCCGAGGGATTCCAGATTATCCTATAAAGATGTCTTAATTTAGTTGTAGTTGTAATTTTTGTAATGTTTGTGATTAAATTTTGAGTTGTTTTATATTTTGAATGTTGTGGAGGTGATATTTATCTTGGTTGATTTTAATTTCGGTTTTGGGTTTTGGTTTTGTGGCTATCCTAATAGTTTTGGTTTTCATGCAGGGTGACATTGTTGTTTAGCATGCAAGTTTTGTAAGCATAAAAAGTACAGTATGAAAGTACAAGATAGATGACGTTGCAAACTATAAAGGGCGTACCTGACAAGTCTTCTCGTTCCACCACGTGAAACTTAAAATACATGTGAGAACAATTTATATAAAGCGAAAAAAGTAAGGTTTTAGTGATCTACCCAACACTAGGTCATATCTTGGTGGGCCCTATTAATTTGATTAAGGATGATTTTTTAAGCAAAACATATTAAGTTTAGTAGACCTCAGAGGTATCCAACAGATCTGGAAAAAGAAGCAGGTCCATGCTTCCCTCTCACCGCTTGGTGAAAAGTCTCGAGCTCATTTAAACTTATTATGTTGCTTAATAACTCATCCTGTAAAAATACTTCTAATGCTCAGTGTACATTGATGTTTCAATTATCCCTAAGAGTAGGGTAATTGTCACCTATAATTTAATTTAAGAATTATGTGGGTAAGACCCTTAAAGGGGCAAGTTAACGTTATCAAGTCACTTAGCCAACTTTTTAATTTGGGCTTGTAGTATTTTTAAAGATTTTCAATTTTAATTATTTTTACTTTTCTAATCCTCATTTAATCAGATTTGATTTAGCTTTGGTCACTACTAAACTCTTTAGACTTTTGATAGATGTCTCAGTTATTATTATTTTTTTAAAGGTTGAATCTTAAGTGACGATGATTCATATTATTGAAAGTAATTTGAGCATCAAATAAGGGTGTTAAATTAGTGAGTTATTAACACCCAAAATCATACCCCTAAGTCTAGGATCATTTAATTGACTAGACTTCCAAATTTTAATAATTTAAGGAAATTGCAAATTTATCCTTTAGTTGAAAGAAGTGAGATTTGTTTCTACCAATTAATCCCCTTGTGTTTCAATTATTTAAATATTTTGATTAAGATCAGAGGTTACCATTTCCCTTTTCTTGAATTAAGCCTAGATGTTAATTAAAGCTAAATTTTCCAAATTACACTTTTTCCCCTAAGGCTCTAATACTTCATAATTCATCAAATTTAATTCAAATAACTTTAGAATTTTTATCCCACCTCATTCATGGGTTAGTTAAGACATCAGAGGAGAAAATGTGATTTTTCAAATTTTAATTTAATTTATATATTTATTTATATGCCAGAAATAGGATATTTTTAAAGAAAAATCCATAACTTGACCAAAGAAAAGTCTAATCCCATGAAATTTTTACTGGAGGTAGACTTAGAATAGAGAATCATTGACACCAAATTTCATGATTTATTGAGTTTTATTTGAATTACTAGAATTATTTTAAATTATAAAGCATTTATTAATTATAAAATATTAAAAATTTGGAAAAATAAGTTTTATATTTTTATTAAATCTGTTTGAGGTCAAAGAAACCAGAAAAAGAAATTTCACATTTTTGTAACTTTTTTTTGAATTGTTGGAAATATTTTATTGAAACTCCATTTTTAGCCTTTAAAAATTATTTTAAGCTTCAAAATTAAATATCTTCGCTTAGAAAATCAGGAAAAATATTCCAATTATTCCTAATTACCATTTTATTTTTAAAAAATTCATCTAATCATAAAGAACTCCAAAAATGAATTCTTATGATTTCTTGAGTTATATTTTAATTATTAAAAATCATTTTTAGTGTTAAAAATGGCACTTAACATAGAAAATTAATTTGAATTATCAAATGAGCTCCAAATAATTTGAAATTTTTATGGGGAGTTCTCTGAACTTCAAATTATAGTGGAGATTAAAAACCAAGTCATTTAGATGTTTATATTTTCCAAATTATTTTTCTTTGTGTTTTAGGATTTGATGAAAGTTAAGTGCACTCTTAATGACTTAGCCCATGAAATATTTTCCAAAGAGTTCTCTGGTCACAATAAGCCTTCCAAAGTTTTATTGGATTTTTTTTAAGAAACATGATAATTATTATGATTAATTTATGCAAATAATAGACATAAACTTGAAAAATATGGATATTTGTCTAGAGGTTACCTTTGACTTTGGAAAAATCAAAGATTGTTCCTCAAGACAGAGGCAACAAATTGCCAAAATTTCAAGCCATGGTGAAATTTCTACATGCATGGAGAATTAAAAGACTCAAAACAGTATTTAATCAATTAAAAATAAAATATGCATCAAATAAATTTCAAATTATTTCCACATTGCACTCCTCTGTTCATTGATCAAGAGGGTATTTTTATTTTTATTTTTTTGATTTTTCTACTCTAAGATATGAATTTTTGAAGTTAAGGATCATTTTCTGATTTATTTAATTCCCTATTTATCTACTTAAATGAGCGGTGCCACCTCATTCTAGGCCTCTCCGAAGATCCACGCGGTGTTCTCTGGTTCGGCGTCGCCATCCACCTCAGCGCTGACTCGACCGGCGTTTCATGTAAGAAGGCGTTGTCCGGCTAGATCTGATCTGTTGATGAGGTAAACACACGATCGAACGGCTCCCCGTCATCATCCCTAATGCCTTAGCTCGAGAACCATCTATTTTCAGAGCTTAAGGTCTCATTCATTTCTTAACCAAATTAAGTGCAGTTTATTTCTAAATGCTTGTCTAGGTGTGACGAACACATCCATACGGTAATCATGCCATTAAATTAGCTCTAATCAAATACAGGATTAGAACAAGCTCGGAAAGAAGGGGAGTTCAATACCTTTGCTTTGAGAAGGGAAGATTCAATCAGAGGTGCTCGACATGTTCGTGGAGGTCCAAGGAGGCTAGGGATTGAGCCTCTTGCTGTGGTGAAAAGTCTAGGTATGAATTCGACCAAGCTCAATTTTAGGTGTTGGTCTAGAGCTATGCTAGGGGCTCGGTATGAGGGGGATTTGATGGGGCTTATTCTTCTTTCACTGTGGTGATGGTGTGGGTGAGTTTAATTTGATTTTGGTGAAGTGTAGAAGTGTGGAGAGCTATGTCCTATCTCCGATAAGGTTTTGAGCTCAAAAATTGAACTTCAACAAGGGGATTTAGGGCAATGTGGTGGTTAGGTTGCACTGTGGAGGTTTCAAGAAAGCTCAGAGAGTGATTTCAGAGGGTATCCTTAAGAAATTTTCAGTACCCCTCTCATTGGCCATGGAGGCGAGCTTTTATAAAAGTGGCCAATGGTGGCTTTGTGGGTCAATCGAAGGGTGTAATGCCTATGTTGAGGGCAGAGACGCTCTAAACTTAAAATTAGAAGAGGTGGCCTCAAGTTTTAAATTGGGTTTGATTCCAAGGGGGCGGCTCATGGTTTTGGTGTTTTCCAGCCACTAGGTCAGCTGGCCAGGCCAAAGGAGGTGGCTAGGATGTCAGGTGACCCAGGGGAATCTGTCACAGCAATTAAATGGGTTGGTGTTTAGTTTTGGCAAAAAAAATCCTTGGCTTAAGCAAATTTCAAATCCCTTTATTTGGGGATCCCTTGGTCCATGGCTCATTTGGGTGGTTCCATGGGTTATTCTGGTAAATAAGGTTTAAATTTTGGCTTTGGTGGTCTTTGGTTGGTCAATTTGGCTTCCTTGGGTCAATTTTTGGTAAAGGGGTCCATGTAGGTTAATTTGGCTAAAAATGGGTTTGGGTTATGCTATCTCTGACCTTGAGAACAATTGATTGATCAACATTGTATAGATGATTGTAATGAACATATTTGGTGAAGGATTGAAGTGATTTTGAGTTCAATTGGGGGTCCAATTTGAGGGATTTTAGAATTTTGATCAATTTAGACATGTTGGGGTAGACTTAGGTCTAGATTGGGCTAGGCTTGGGCTAAGTCCAAATTGATTGTTGAGAATAGTCAATAAGAATGTCATGAAGAGTTTTCAACATGAATTGTGTGCCAATTTTAGGGTTAGGGCAATCAATTTGGTGGAATCTTGAGGTATGGCCAATTTGGGGCAAATATGGGGTTTTTTGGATTTAAGTTGAAATTAAATAAAATTGAGGTTTTACCAAGGCCAATTGACGGTCAATTTTGATGTTTAGGAATGTTATGAAGAATTTTCAACATAAAGTGTGACAAATTTAGTAGGCTATTGGTTCAATTTGGTGAGATCAAGTCATATGGCCAAAATTGGGAGTTTCACTTAGATCAAAATTAGGCTCAAAGAATGGGTCAATTGAGCTTGGATTTAGTTTATATTAGTCATATAAAAGATTAATTTGAGTTTATAATTGAAATTGGCAGAAATTGGGACCAATTTGATGGACATTTGAGGTAAATTTGGGGAAATTTGGTCTTTAAAGGTAATTTGGGGGTTTTGGTCAAAATGGTCAAAATTGGGTCATTTGGTAGTTGAGAAAAATTAAATTAGGAATATTTGGAAGGTTTTGGGAATTTTTGAGATTTTTTGGAATTTTTGAAATTTTGGGCTAAGGAGCGGCATTTTGGTAATTTAGCAATTTTTTTGGTGATTTTGGGTAATTTGGATGTTTTCAAAAGGTTTGAAATGATTTTTGACAAATCTTGGGTATTTTGGGTAAATTTGAGAATTTTGGCCCAAATTTAGGGTTTCAATGGTACTTAGGTAATTTGGGGGAGTTTAGAGGCAAAAAGGCCAAGTTGGGAATTTTTGGTAGAATTGGGGTACCAACCACCATAAATGAGCTATGGACCAATGAAAAACCTAATTGGATCCTCTATGTACTGGTCTTAGCCTAGGGCTAGTGGGTTTAGGGACCATCTACATGAGTCTCCCAAAGGATTAAGGGATCAAAGTCAAGAAATCTTGGGTTTGTATTTGTGAGTGATTGTGAGTGTAGTGAGTGTAGTGAGTGAAGTGAGTGCCTTAGCTCTAGACCAACACTCAGGGTCAACCCTAAAGTCAAGTAGCCTTGTGGGAACTCTCCTTGAGCTCCCTGACAATGACCCCACCTACTAAGTGCTAGAGGTTAGGATCACTATGTGGAACTTCAAGTTGAGTAAAAAGGATTTTGGAATTTCTAATGGTGAGAGTTCCTTTTCTAGTTTTTCTAAGAATAGTCAATATGAAAGACCTATGGCTAGACCTTAGGCTACTAAAGAGGAAAACTTAAACCTCAACCAAAAGTGAGGTCAACATTATCCTAGCAGTTTTGGTTTTCATGCAGGGTGACATCATTGTTTAACATGCAAGATCGAGACAAGATGTACAAAAAGATAAATGCAATAATTTAAAAGCGTACCTGTTGATTCTTCTCATTCCTCCACCTGAAAGGTTAGTACTTGTAAGGTTTGTATATAATTTTACAGGGAATTTAAATTGGAGGAGTAGACGATGGTTTAGCTACTAAACCCCAAGTTACGAATTTATTGAATCTCAGAAGATCCTAGTGAATGATTTTAGAACAAAAATATGGCAAGTCCAATTTGCCCTTCAAAATGTCTAATAGATTTTAAAATGGTCGAGGCATGACCCTGGACCATTTTGAAGACCACTTGAAATATTCTGAGTTCATTTTGGACTTATCATATTGTTCCATTAATCATCCGAGGTTGAAGTGTGACTACTCCGTTGCTCAGTGAAACTTGATAATTTAATTATCTCAAGGATGGGATACCCAATTAATCAATTAATGTTTCATTTAAAGTTATGTGAGTGGGTGCCCCTAAGACATGTTTAAGTCATTTAAGATTGTGGTGTCCACATTTAAGGTCAGGCTTGTAGTGTTTAAAGATGTTAATCACCAATCATGTTATCTTCTAAATTCGATCAATTGAGTGTAGACATCGAGCCTATGTCACTACTAAGCCTTTAATAATCATGATAGATAGAATGGTGATTATCAAAATTTTGATTTAAGTGATATGTATTCTTATTGAAAGATCACATCATCATCAATCTTAGGCTCAAGATAAGTAAATTATCATCTTTTCTATCTTAAGCCCAGCACTTAAGAATCATTTGATCTTAAAGGATTTCCAAATCATGAAGATTAGGAGAATTATGATCTTGTTGGTGTTGTGCGAAGGTAATAAGTAAGTTTCTACTTTTTAGTCCTATTGTATTTCAATTATCCAAACATGTTCATTAAGATCAAAATTTTTTCATATTTTTCCCTTTGTTAATCCAAAATTTTGATTAAGAACCAAAATAAAAAATGACTATTTTGCCCTTGGGATACTTCACCTCATAACTCATTAAACACAACCCAAATGACTTGAGCATTCAGAGTGACATATCCCTGAGTTAATTGAAACATCAGAGGAGGATAATGTGGTTTTTCTTTGTGTTGTTTTTTTAAATTCATGAAATAGATTTTTCAGGTTAGGTTATGAGAAAATTATTAGAGATTCACTTAGGTTTGAGAAGCACTTAGGCAAAATTTCATGATTTTTTGAATTAAATTTTTTTTATTATTATTTAATTTTGGATCAATTTCAATGATTTAATTAAATAGAATAGTGTTTTAATTATAAAAATTATTTAATATTTTTATTAGACTTCTCTGAGTTCAAAAAACTCATAGAATCAATTTTTGTATTTTTATGATTCTTAATTTCATTATTATAATTCTTTTAATGAAAAAATAAGGGAAATTCATTTTTAAGCTTTTAAAATTTATTTTTAACTTAGAAAAATTAAGAAAAATATCTTAATGAATTCTAAGTAATCAGGGAAAATTTATACACATTTTGTATCATTTTTTGTATTTTTGAAAATTTTGATTATTTTAATTATCTTTAATTCAAAATACACTTCAAAAATGACATATTTACACAAAAATAGATTTTATTTTTGTTAAATGCCCATGATCACAAGGAACTCATAAAACTATTTTTCATGATTTTTCTAAGCTTATTTAATTTATTATAATTATTTTTGTACAAGAATATGAACTTTTTAAAAAAAGCAATTTTAGTGTTTAAACTAAACCAAATAATTTTTAAATTTTAACACTAAGTAAATATGATTTTTATGCACAATGCAAAATTGATTTTGTCAATTTTTTATAAGTATATAATTTACATAAATTAACACAAGATATATAAACTTAAGTAAACATAGAAATTTACAAAATTATTCAAGCCATCATGGTATTTTTTCTAAGCTTCTCTAACCATAAGAAACCTAATCAAATTATTTCCATAATTTTCCAAGTCATCTTTTAATTTAAATAATTAAAATGGCCAAAATGGCCACCTTAGCTTGAAAATTAAGTTTAGAAGCATAGAGATGTCCTCTGATCTAGAAAAAATCAAAGAACATAGTCTTTGTCATTAGGAACAAACCCTCAAAATTTCAAGCCAAGGGGAGCAATGTTTGATCTTAATGAATTAAAATACTTTAAAGGTTATTTAATTCATTAAAAATTAGGGAATAAGAAAATAAATTTTATTTTTAGTCCACATTTTTCCCTTCTGTTTACTGAGCAAGAGGGTATTTTTCTTTTGTTTTTATGATTTTTCTAGAGAAAGATATGAAGTTTAGGTATTAAAATAAATTCAAAAAATCTATATTTTTCTACTTATCCACGTAGCGCCACCACATCCTACGACGGTTCCAAGTTCACACGCGGCGCTCCGCCATTCGACGCCACCATCCACCTCAGCTGCCATGCGGCCCGCCTTTTTGCTCCAAAGATTTGTCTGATTCGATCTCCTCTGTCCATTGGATACACACGGGATCGGACGGCTCCCCGTTATCGTCCCCAAATGACTTAGCCCGAGAACCGTTCACACTAAAAACCTAAGATCTTTGTCTAGACTCAACCAAATTGCATGGGGTTTGCTTCTAAACATTCATCTACTCAAGAAAAAACATATATATACGGTTTATCAAAAATGAAATCAAGCCATTCAAAATGGAGAATCAAAAGAAGCTCGGGCTAGGTTAGAGCTCAATACCTTTTTCTAAGAGGGGAGGCCTCAATCAGATGGTTGTGGTAGCTTCCATTGGGTCCAACGAACCTCTAGTTGAAGTCTCGGGCCCTTGTGAATTGTCTAGGTATGATTTTGATCAAACTCGATTTCATGTGTTGGTCTAGAGCTAGGTTATAGGCTGTTTGAGAGGGGGCTTTTTTGAGGGATCAACTCCTTTCACTGCGGAGATGGTGTGTACACAATTAATTTGAGTTTGTTGAACTGTGAAGGTGTGGAGAAGAATTTCATAGTTTCGGTCTGATTTTGAGCTCAAAATTGAACTCTCATAGAGGGAACCAGAGGGGGAACATGGTTGGCTTGAGCTTAGAAATGCTTGGAGAGTCTCTGGTGAGATTTTGGCAGGGTTTCCCTTAGAATTTTTGTTAGCTCTCGTTTGCCCATAGAGGGAGCTGGTTAAATAGAAAGGCTTGGGATGGCTACCAGGGTCAATTGGTGGGTGAAAATTGATGCTTAGGTGGAGGGATGAAGAGCTCTAGTGACCAATCAGACTTAGCCAGCTCAGGTGAGTTTTATTTTGAGTTTTGGCCAATGGGGGCTCCTTTGGGTGGCTATTTCCAGCGGCTAAGGAGGTGTCTAGCTATGTTTTAGTCACTTCTTGGCTCATGAAAGCCAGGGGAGAGTTAATTATGATTTACTCCCAATGACAAGTGATGATGGCAAAGTATTTTCAAATAAGGCTCAAATATGGTTAAGATCACTTAAATCAGGGGACCATTGGTCCATAGCTCACCTAGGTGGTTTAGGTGGGTTTAGGCTGGTCAATAGAGTGTGCTTAGTGGTTGTGGTGACATTAATTTGGTGAATTTGGCATGGCTAAGTCCATTTTGGTGAAGGTGTTCAATTTGGGTCAAAATGGCTAGAAGTTAGCTTTGGGTTAGGATAGCCATGACTTTTAGCTCAATTGATTGATCAATTTGGTGCAGATGATTGTCATGAGGAGTTTAGAAAAAATTGGGAGTGATTTTGAATTGGTTTGGAGGTTCAATTTGGATGATTTTGGGCATTTGGTCAATTTGGGGGTGTTGGGTTAGACTTGGGTTTAAGTTAGGCTAAGGTTAGGTTAGGTCAAAATTGATGTGTCAAAATGGTTTATGGAAATGTCATAAAGATTTTTCAACATAAATTAGGCATCAATTTTAGGATTAGGACATTCAATTTGGTGGAATTCAGAGACATAATCAATTTGGGCCAAATTTGGGGATTTTGAATGTGGGTTGTAATTGAGTGAAATTGAGGCTTGAACAAAGCCAAATGAAGGTCCAATTTTACGTTTATGATTTTTAAGAAGAATTTAGGATTCAAATTGGGGCAATTGAGTGGATCATATGGTTCAATTAGGAGAGATTAAGTCATAGGGTCAAAATTGGGGTTTAATTTGGATCAAAATTGAGCTAACAAAATGGGTAAATTAAGCTTGGATTTGGTTTTAATTGATCATTTGAAATATTAATTTGGTTTTAGCATGGAAATTAGGGAGGATTGGGGCCAAATTGATGGGTATGTGAGGTGAATTTGGAGAAATTAGGCCTTTAAAGGCAATTTGGGACTTTTTGGTCAAACTGATCAAATTGGTCAAATTGGGTTCAATTAAAGTGTCCAAATTAGTTTTGGGGACATTTGAAATGATTTTGAGGGTTTTATGAAGGTTTGGGCTACCAAGGGTATTTTTATAATTTTGGCAAATTTGAGGGTATTTTGGTAAGTTTAGAATTTTTGGGTTATTTTGAACAATTTTGGTAGTTTTAATTGGTTTGAAATGATTTTTGTATAAATTTGGGTATTTTGGTTGAAATTGTGAATTTTGGTCAAATTTGGGATTTCAAGGACATTTAGGTAATTTGGGTGGATTTGGGGGCAAAAGGCTAAGTTGGATATTTTGGAAGAATTAAGGAGCCAACCACCTTATATGAGCTATGGACTAATGAAATCCCCATTTGGGTCCTCTATGTACTAGTCTTAGCTAAACCCCAGCCGAGGTCCAGTGGGTCTAGGGGACCATCTACATAAATTTCTCAAAAGGTCAAGGAATGAAAGTCAACACATCTGGGTTTTAGGATTGTGAGTGAAAGTGGGTGAAAGTGAGTGCAAGTAAGTAAACTAGCTCCAGATCAACACCCATGGTCAACCTTAAGGCCAAGCAGTCCTATGGGGACTCCCTTTTGAGTTTCCTCTACAGTGGCCCCACCTACTAAGTGCTAGAGGTTAGGACCAGTATATGGAACTTCAAGTTGAGCACAAAAGAGTTTAGAGATTCTAAAAGTGAGGGTTCCTTTTCTAGTTTTCTAGGAATAACCAACAGGAAAATCCTATTGCTAAACCCTAGGCCACTGAAGAGGAAAAACTAAACCTCAACCAAGAGTGAGGTCAACAACTATAGTGTCCTCGGCTCTATGTTAGCCTTGTAACATTTGTTTGCGCAACTGACAGATGACTTCGTTCATTGCAGCCACCTGCTTGGTAAGAGTCTCTTGGTCTGACTATGAGGAGCTTAGGGAACTTAGAACGGGACCATTGGAGAGGTCGACCTCAGAGGCTATGAAATTCACTCTAAAGCTATAAACTCTCCCTTTCTTCCTCCCTGCTGCCCGAGTCCAAAGCACGTACTTAAAATTTGTAGTGGTAGACTGACTTCTACTACTGATTGTGTCGCCAAGTGTCCCTCACAGAGCTTCTTGATCTCCACCTACATAACAAAAACCAGCTTTTAATTGACTTTTTCAACAATTAGAGTCAAAATAAACTTTTATTTAATATTTTTTAACTTACAAAAACCTGCCAGAAATGCTTCAAGACCCATTGCACAATCCCCGAGCACCAATGAGTTTAGACATGCAGCTCCACAATAGAGAGAGCACGGATAAACTCATTAGTTTGTGCAATATATAAAAATTATTAGCGCTAAAAAATTACTCCAAAAATTGAATCAATGTTTGAATATCTAAAAAAAATATCACCAGCCTCCTATAGTGCTTCGTACAGGTGACTAATATGTTAATATGGAGCGCAGTTCCCCTAGCCCCCTCTGTCTAACTCCTTCTCTTTTGATCAGGAGAGGCCCAAGCTGCAATCTATTGACCCCATAGCCCCTCATCAATCCAAGCAGCCTGCTTGCCCTTTTGGTGGGCTAGCAATGCCTGCCTCGAATCTCGAAGATTCGACAGATCTGGTGGTGGTACGCTGAGAGCCAATGAAGGACCTATGCAATGTAAGAAATAATCCACGTGTTAGTATAAAATACTAAATATAATTAGAAATATGATTAAAATTACAAGATCGTACCTCAAAATTCCTGAACCACATGTTCCGAGTGGCTACAGGTATCTGCTTCCATGACAAAAAAGGCTCATCGTACCTACTTCTGATAATCTTTGTGATGGAGGTGACGGGCAGCTTGTGACAAATAAATCTGCTTAAAAAACAAATTAGTTAACAAAAATATACATAATACACTATTAAAAAGAACTTACGAGTCCCCCGCTAATAGTAGGTGTACCCTCGTGAGGGGAGGGGGGAGTTGACAAGCCATGCTCATGAGCTGTGACAGCAGCTGGTAAGGGAGTAGGTGCGAAAGAAGCTAGAATCACACGAGATGGGCAACATTGGGTGTGGGAGTAGGTGCAACAGGACAGGTGGCAATAATAGGTGTGGGAGGATTTGCAACAAGAGATGTAGTAGAGGCTAGTTGGGGAGGGGGTACCACAGGAGGTGTAGAAACAACAAATGTGGGAGGTGGTGCCAGAGGAGGTGCAACAGTAGTGGAAGCATTAGCAGAAGTAGACAACATCCTCTTCTTGCTACGGTAGGTGGTCTCAAGAGTCTTCAGAACCTGGGGTCTAGGAGGTGGCTGACCACCTGCATCACTTGTGGCCATCTACAAAAAAAAGAATGACATTAAAAAGATTAGTGCTAGCATAAAAAATAATCATAAATAGAAAGAAACACTGCAGTAAAAGTAAAATATAAGTAGCAACTATAACTGAAATAGAAAAAAATTGAGTAAAGAGCTATGCCTCAAAACTATAAAAGTAAAAGATAGAAAGTAGCAGTAGTAACAACTAATTTAAAATTTGCATACCTTTGTTATTAAGTTTCATCATAAGAACTCGTTGTCGAAGTTGAACCTAAAATTTCTTCTTCACTCTCTCCATCATCCTCATCCAACCCATGAACAACTTCTTTAACAATCCTTGTGGTATCTAGCATGAACATTACATCATTTGTGCCGCCCTCAAAACAAAAATCTTACATATTTTCCTCTTGGTGAATTGGTTCTATAGAACTATGCAACTCAATAGTTTTTTTTTTTTTTTTATACTTCAAAACAACAACCCAATCAACTTTAATAAGTATGGATTGGTCATCTTCATAGTGGGAAAATCCTAATTATTATTAGAAGAGATCATGTAGCATTCAAAATTAGGCTTCAAGTTAAAATTAAGGCAAGGACATCACCCTTCATATTCATGATTTAGTTCGAAGCATTGAGCTTAAGAGGAGAACAATAACCATATATATATATATATATATATATATATATATATATATATATATATATATATATATATATTATTCACGAATAATAATAATAATAATAATTATTATTATTATTATAATTATTATAATAATAATTATTATTATTATTATTATTATTGCCAAAAAAGATATTGAGCATCGTCATACAACCAACACACACCCACTAAAGACAAATAAATTAATAAAGTTGAAAGTATATTCATATTACTCGTGTGAGAATGAACAAATCGTAATCAAAATGTCCAATACATGATAATATAAAAAATAGCAAAAAATTGGAAAACTAAAAAAATACTTTAATAGAGATGACCCGAGGAAGAAAATGTTCACCTTATACCAATTAGAGATTTTGTTAATCCATTGGTAGATGAAATGCACTAGAGTATCTATAATCCTACCATCCAGGCGAACACATTTTAGGTTAAAGCAGCCATAACTCAAACGGTCTGAAATAACCAATACCCTAACCTCCATATATCTAGCTTTCCATATAAGTTTGCAAACTTTACATATAATGGTATCTCTGATGATGTACATAGACTTAGCTTGTTTTCATTCACCCTTTAAGGCAAAGCTAAGATGTGGCTAAACTCTTACCACCAGTGTCTATAGCTACTTGATCTGATCTTGCCCAAAAGTTCATGACTGAGTATTTCTCTCCATATAAAGCTCCAAAATTTAGGAATGATATCACATTCCTTACTCAATTAGATGATGAATCCATATATGAAGATTGGGTAATATTTAAAGAGATGTTAATGAAGTGCCCACACCGCGCCCTGCCCGATTAACTAATTACAAAGAATTTTTCTAACAGACTAGTTGGATCTTTGAGTTCTGTTATAAATGCCACAACTAGGGGGGTCATTAATATCTAAATCATTTGAAAATGTGTATACACTTATTTAAGAGATTGCTACAATAAATTTTCAAAAGCCTTACATGATTGTTAAGCTTAAGAAGGTAGCCAATATCCATGATACTGTTATTTTAGCTATTCTAATTTCACTAGTAGAAAATATTTCAAGGAAGCTACATAATCTCAGTTTAAATCTAACATAATGATCACTGGCACTAGAATAGAATGATTTTATAAAGTTAGTTGAAATAAGTGTCTCTTATGTGGATTCTATGAATACCATAAACAATTGATGCAAAAACCCTATTCCAATACATATAAACTAAGATGGAAGAAACACCCAAATTTTAATTAGAAAAATAATTAGAAATAATAGAAATAAAACTTAGGAAAGCAACCAACCTAATTTCTTAGAAAACTGAAACGCCTCGAGAAATAATAACCCGAGACAAAACTACCCACTTTTTTTAATTTTAAAAAAACTTTTTCAAAATACTTTTTTCAAAAGTTATAATGAATTATGATTCTTAAAATTTGAAGTTCTTTTTAAATCCATACTTAAAGAATTTTTTTTAAGTTAAAATCTTAAACCTTTTCAAACTTTAAAGGTTTCTTTATTAAAAAGGATTTTTCTGAAAATTCTTATTATTGAGTGAAAAATTAAAATCCTTTTAAAGTACAAAGTTCACTTCCAAAAAGTTAAAAGATTGATGTAATTTAATTTAATCCTAACACTATTTTCAAAGATTTAAATAAAAAACTTATTAAAACTTAAACTTAGATCAATTAAAAATGAAGTTCTTTTCAAAGAATATTCTTAAAACCACCACTTTAGCTTAGGAAATAAAATAATTTATAAGCTTGCCAAGCTCTCTCAAATGCTTAGCTTAGGCACTCGAGATTCCACTGAATGAATATTTTTTCTCCCTAGAAGCATATGATTTTCTAACCTTTGCTTATGAGTTTATGAGTCTTGGATCGTTATGAATCCTGAAGTTTAATATGAAAGTAAACTTATATTGTGCATATGATTTTTGCATGACAAATTCATTTTCTAAAAAAAAAATCTTTTTGTATAAAAAGATAAAATATTTTCATGAGAATATGAGTGACCTATGAATATGAAAAGCATGGAATTAGAAGGGTTTATGTTTAATATTTGTGAATATAATGTCTTAGACCACACAAAATCCTAGGAAAAAGAAACAATATACTTAGGAAAGAAAACAAAATTCAAACCTTAGAAGAACCTTGTGCTGACACCACTGATAACCTAGGAAAATTGAGACTAAAAACTTTTGAAGAACCTTGAATTGACATCATAACTGACAAATTTAGAGATTAAGAAAATCAAAACTTAAATAGTGAACCATTGGAATAAAAAAAAAATCAACAAACCCTAAAATCTCATAACAACAACCTAAGATAGCTCCAAACTGTGAACCTTATGTTAGCTAATATAGATGAAAACCTAGGTGCACACTTTCCATAGTAGTCTAGTCTAGAATCTTAGCTTAGTTTATTATGTACCCAATAGAAATAATTAAAGATTATGAGCTATAAAGCAAATGACCTGTCCCTTTGGACTATATGAGTATCCTTCAATGAAGTAACCCATGATTACTGAGGAAGATAATCCAAATTCATTTAACAATAGGATGATCTACCTTAAGTCATTACTATTATGATAAGGGAGAGCTTCTAGTATTTTATTGGTTAGTATTCTAAGGATATTAATGTACCTGGGATGATAAAAAGCCATGAGCATCTTGATCGAGTACGTTACTCCAAAAATTTAGATTAGTCCACTTATAGCCACCTATTTAGAGTCATTTAGGTTAGGGATTCACCTCCATCTAGAAATCCTCTACTTTTTTCTACTCTTTTGTTTAGGATCTATCTTAACTTAGTTTCTTTCTATCTCAAATCAATATCAAAATTAAACTTATCCCAATCCAAATCAATTTCAATCAGATTCAAATCAAACTGGAGTCCACTCCAATTCTATTCAAATCAAATCTATTCAGCTAAATTTTTAATTCAGTTCAAGTTTGTATTCTTAAACTTGAATTTAAAGTTCAATTATATCCTATCATTTTGACTTTCAACTACTCAGCCTAAACCTCAAAGGTAAAGAAATTTTAAAACTCAACTCAAATTTTAATTTAATTAACTTTAATCAACATTAACCTTAAATAATTAAAGTCATAATATACTTATTAACTTTTAATACTCTTATAAACTTATATGAATTTAAATAAATCAGGTATAATTAAACTTCAACCTTAACAAACTTAACCAACTTTAACAAACTTTAACAAATTTAATGAATTTAAAACAAACTTAAATAAATATTAATGAGTTAAATGAGTTTTAAAAAATTTTAATTTTTAAAATTTTCAAATCAATCTTAAATTCAATAAATCTTAAATAACTCTAATAATTAGCTTTAAAATGGAACTTAGCTAACATTAATAAAGCTTAATCAATTGCAACAAATAAAAAATCTCTAAATTTTAAAAATAAAATCCCATAATTCTCAAACCAATTTTAAAGGCAAATTAAAACAAATATAATAATTTTAAGTGCTTAATTTTACAAAACTTAAAATTTTTCATCAAATCGAGTATTAAAATTTTAAACACCCATTTCAAAATTTAACAACTAACTTAAATTGAACTTTATCCAAAAAAAATTCTAAAATTAATATTAACTCAATAAACTCAAGCAACTTTGCTCAAGTGAAGTCAACCTTTTTTAAGCCCTTTATTTTATCTAGGTCTTCAAACATTGATCATCTCATAGACATTTATGGACAATCAAGAAAAACGTAAACATAACTTTAATCGAGAGTATTCTCAGAAGCAATTCTTAAGATGTAAGTAATTATGAGGGAGCCCCATCATAGGGATACTGGACTTCATAATAAAATAAACCTTTTCTAATACCAATAAGGTAAGGGAAGATCTTGGTTTCATAGATCCATGAGTCATGAAGATTTTCATCATCGGAGTGTCTAGAACCATTCTAATGTAATGTTTATATTCTTTTGGATGATATATTTTTCTTCAAATGTATTATCCAATAATTAAATAGGAATCTTTTGAGATCTATGGTGGCTATAATAAAAACCCTATCAAATTGATAGTTTTAAAACATAAGGTGTTGATACCCAAAACTATAGTGAAACATATGACAATCATGCAAGTAATATACGGATTTGGGTTCGTGTGTCAATCTCATGAAGAACGAGCAAAATTATAAATTGGGTAGGGTTCTAGTCTATTGGTTTTATGTCTAGCTTGAATTATTCAAATCTTAGAGATATTAATGTAACTATTTCTAATTCTTGTAAGAATAAGAAACTAAATTAATTAGTGAGGGGGTCTATTAAGTGAAATATCAATCCTAGAAAAGTAGATTTAACTAAGTAATATATTCATTACTGATAATGAGGGGAAAATTTCTTCGTTATCCTCTTCTTGTAGTCAAAGAAAGGTTGGATTTTATATTGCAGTTTACTTCTCTAATCTATATGAAAATCTCTTGAATTTCATATCTCCTTACTTGATTACATTAGCCTAAAAGTAATATTTCTATTCCCCGAAGTCATAGTGCTTTAATCTAATTATTCAACTAAGTTTTCTTTCAAAACATATATTTTACAAATACTTTGAAAAAAATAACTGGCCATATTGAGAGCAAATTAAAAACAAAAAGTTAAAACCAACACCATGAAGAAAGTATAATTCAATCACATAACATAGTTAAAATTTTGGTCCCTAGACTTCCAATTCAAAAGATAAAATGCAATCTAAGTTCTTCCCATGATTTAAAACATAAAAAATATTATTTCATTCATCAAAGCAAAGCAAATACAAGATTTTAGAAATTAAAAGTTTTAATAGAGCATATACCCTTTGAAATGCTACCACTAGACGCCCTTCATTCCTCATAACATGTAAATATTATAAGAGAAATCTCTTTAACAAAGTTTCCCTCACAAGTCCTCACACAAACCATCATAATCCCCTTAAATCTCTCATAGAAGTACTCTCTCACACACTCATAACACTCTCACAAATTCCTCATTTGAAGTTATTTGGTTGCTTCTGAAGTTCTACAGTGACACCCTTTTTTGTTCTTTGGAATTTTCTATCCTTTCTCCCATCGGTGTCTCATTTTCTAATCACTAGATTATATTTATCTACTATCTCACATGAAATGATGTCATGAATCATCAACACTTGCTTAAAATTGATACACTAGCACCGTACTTCCAAGATGGCACCAAGTTTCCATGGTCAAGCACTCTGATTCTAGGAGTAGAACCCAATTTCCTTTTAGTATGCATCTGCATACAGAAGGAAGTGTCGCCTTGGCACTACATGTTGGCACTAAACTTCCATTCGGGAGGTGCCCTGGTGCCACTCTTGGGTAGATCAAGGAGCTTAGTTTGGTAAAGGCACACTTGGTGTGGGAGAGGCATTCTGAAAATTGTTCGAGACTTCCATATTTCTTTTTTCCAAGTACCATGGGGCCATAGAATAGAATTGGGGCACTCGATGGAGATTTAGCTCATAAATACCTAGAACCTATAAATACAGATAAAAATAACCTATAAAAGTGCAAAAAATGATACAAATAATAGAAAATTACAAAAAAAATATACACACATTTCATACATTTCAAATTAGTATTACTTTCTCTCAAATAATTTTGAAATCTAGAATTAGAATTAAAGAGATTAGGGTAGATTTTGGATTTGGGATTTAGATACTTTCTAATAATACAACAATGTGTAATTCAAAGTGAACACATCTGTCCTTTAGAAAGTAATTTTATAACATCACTCTAATATCTCAATATAACTTATGCTAACATTACATATATATAAACTATCTTAAATCACTTATGTGAGGCCTGACTATTAAGAAATTAATACTTCATAGATAAAACTTTAAATACCTACATAATATCAATTTTGTTATTATCTTCAAAAATATAAAATTTTAGGGACAAGTTAGTGAATATTTCAATCATTTGACTTAAAAGAAAGATTTATCATTGCTAATTTTTAATTGGAGCTTGACCCAATGCTTATCCTTTTAGGTTTCTTTTTTTTTCTGTATAATCATGAACCTTTTTTATTTTTCATTTGATTTGATTATTACTTTTTTTGTTTTTCATGGATGATTACTATATTAGTTGAGATCATATTTTATGATTTTGAATACTAACCTTTGATCCGTCTTGTTTTCTTTTAAGAAAATATGATTTTGATTTTGCAAAGATTTTTTTTATTTTAAAAAATGAGACCAAGCAAATCTTATAAATTTAAATGTTTTAATGACCGAGGACTATATTACAAGTAATACTTCGTCTCAAAAGATGAAGATATCACTCGATAATAGCCTCAATTATTCAAACCAAGAAATATATGATAATTATTTTGTCTGCAATATTTTTTACTTATCATTCCCTTACTAACATGCCCAAAAATGCTTGATTTTTCATATACATTTTATGCTTAATTTTAATGATATTACACTTTAAAGGAAGGTATTTTGCATGTTTTTGGTTTCAGGTACAAGAAATGAATTTTTAGGGATAAATAAACAAAAATGGTGCAATTTGGAGCAAAAATGAGCAAGAAATGAAATTTTGCCCTGTCGCCTTTCGATAAGTCTTTCGATGCTTAATCTCTTTCAATTCTTGCATATTTTTGAATGTGATTATACTTTAAAGAAATGTTGTTTTATGCTTATTTTGTAGGGCTATCTGTTAGGAATACAACACAACTGAAATGGGGCAAAACGAGCTAAAACGGAGCAAAACGGTGGAGCTGTGCAAAAATCTTGCCGACGGCATCCTCGAGCTCGCCGACGGTGAGATTTTCCCGAGAACACCAAAAAATGATACAAAAGCTCGCTGATGGCGCTATCAAGCCCGCCGACGACGCCCGGGAAGATTCTGGACCTACTATTGGCGGTTATGGGCCCAGATTCAACATATTTGGACGTTTTTTGAAAGGATTTTTGTGGCAACTCTTCAAACTTTGTCCCTATACTTTAAAAGAACATATTTATAATAGAAAAATGGGTTTTTTGTGAGAGGAATGTTAGGAAAAGTGTGGAGAAAGTTTAGGGTTTTTAGAATAGGAGTAGAAATGTAGATTTCTACCCTTTTGGAGAGATTGGAGAGAAGATTTTGAGAGAATTTGTAAGGAGATGTTCTAGCATTGCATGGATCGGCGGGAGACTTTGTGGAAGAGATATTCGTCTTTCTTTCAAAGGGAAAAAGCTAAGTATTGTGTTCTTCATTATCTTTTGATTTTTTTAAACACTTATCTAGTAGATTTGCTTTGGTTAAATGAAGTTTCCGTTGAGTTTTATTTGTGCTTTGTGATGGGCTTCTCTTACTCTTTCTTCTTCTTTGGAAATAGTGACATGAGAAGATTATGCAAATGTTTTCACTTTACTTTTCTTTTGAAATGATCAGAATTCATATTTAGGATTTTGGGATGCTTGTTAGAAAAAGATTTAATTATAAATGTGATGGTTTTACTTGCACTTCATTTACATTATAACAAGGGCCCGTTGTAGTTCTAAAATTTGTTGTAATTTTATTGATCCGAATTCTCAACAAAGTGAAACCACATTCAAATTCTATGGATGGTGACATTCATGGGAGTTGAGTGTAAATAAATAAGGAAATATACTTTGATGGGCGTAGAATTGGAGATTTTAGGGTGACGGACTAAAATCCCCAATTTGGTCCTACGGTATGGAAACTGAAGCAGAGATGTTAGCCCTCAGGTGGGGGGAACGTGGGAGCTCCAAAGTGAGAGCCGGTATCCTTCTAGCCTAGTCACGGATTCAGTAAACAAGTATAGGACTAGTCAATGTTTTTTATATCTGGACCAAAGGGTAAAGAATAGGATTGCTCCTATTTGACACATACAATATTTAATGCATCTCATTCCTTTTCATTATTTAATTCATTACATAAGAATAGTAATTTTTAATATCTCAAAATTCTCCAAACCAATTCATCCAAAAAGGGGTTATCTTTGGAATTAATATTTGCATTTAGGAGTATTTATTAGTTGTGTTAAACTTAAGACTTACATTTAAGATTATTGTTAGTAAAACCTCTTAAATCGCACTTCCAAACTAAAGACTAATAGTAGTAAATTAGAATTTGACTAAGGACCTCTTACCTCGATTCCCTGTGGGATCGATAAACGGGACTCCACTAGAGCCTTGTATTACTAGAGCGATACGTATACTTGTGTTTGACATTGTGACTTTGCAAAATCATTATAAATATATAAATCTGGGTTCATAAATTCTTGCATATAAAAAAGTCACATCAAGTTTTTGGCGCCGTTGCCGGGAATTTAAATCTTCTAGTAGTGGTGCTAAATTCTTGTATTTTTAGGTAATAAAAAAGTAGCATCAAGTTTTTGGCGTCGTTGCCGGGGATTTAAATCTTCTAGTAGTGGTGTCAAATTCTTGTATTTTTAGGTATATAAAAAAAGTCGCATCACCTACCTAATATAAAAACTAGATATAGTTTAGATTATTTGGGTTATTAATACTTCTATAGGCGCATGCTCTTATAACTAATTGCATATTAAGAAAATAAAATAACTTAAGAAAACACTCGATTAAGATCGGAGTTTTGTCTGCAAGAATTCAAAGTTTCGTTTTCAATATTATTTATAGGAAAGTCAAGTGAGAATGGCTCATTGCGGAGTTGTTATTTTTGAAATTCAAAGGAGCGAAAAGAGGGGATATCATAGATTCTAAGAAGAACCTCAATGACTTCCCAAACTATTCTATTGTTTGGCTTTACATTTCTAAAATGATGTTACTTAGTGTTTACTCCTGCCATTTTTATTTTAAATCTAGGAAATACATTGTACGACATACAATCAATGCAGATAGCATTGGAAGATAGAATGATTTGTGTCATACTGAATGAATACCACAAGATCCTAGAGAGAGTTAGGGCTTTAATCACACAACATACAATCATGTGAAAGCCTAAAAATAAAGTAAGGATTTACGTCATGCTAGATAAACCACCTCAAAGTCCTAATGGTCTGTGTTGTTTAAATATAGAGAAAGTTTAGTTGAAGATCATCCTTCACTTTGTTAATTTTGTCTTGATTGTTTCCTGAAGGTTGTCCACCACTTGATTGCGTCGTCGCCTCATTCTGTGAAGAGAGAAGGGGAGAGAGAAACCATGCCTCAAACTACCAATCCTAGGGTCTTTGTTTTTGTGTTTTGATTTTACAAAGTACATTCAAGTTGACGATTATTTTTCCAATTACTATTATTATTGATTCATTAAATTTTGTCATGTGGTCCTAGAAATTATTAAAGTTTTGTCAAGCTAATGTGTCAGTCATGTGTCATAGGGTTTCTGTTTAAACATATGTCCCATGTCTCCTATCCTAAGGCCTTTATAAGAAAAGAGTTATACATTTAAAGTTATACACCATAAGCATGTGTCCTATGTTGTCTACCCTAGGGCATTTTTCCACATGTCAAAAATGCAATAACTAGCATAAGGATAACATATAAAGAAAACATAACCGCCAAGTACAGTAAAAAAAAAAGAAAGAAAGTGGTAGTGCGTACCTACCGCCTCTAATAACATTTTAAAAATAAAATTGCATTCAAATAATTAATGTTTATAAACATAAGTATTAAACAAACACGGGATATTTTGAAACTTTAATATGAACACATAAGCATGCATGTTGTATAAGATTAGACGGTAGATATATGAAAGATCAAAACTAAGTATAAGTATTTTGAGTTAGAGATGGGCTCAATTTCAGGACCTTTGGCCCTGATAATCCTTTTCCATGAACTTTCATATACAACCATCGACAACTACATGTATAAAGCCAAGCTTGGGTAGAAATTACTGACAAGACAATTAAAGGAGGGAAACTCTTAGCCAAATCAAGGTGACTAAACAGTGGACACACAGAAGGTAACACCCAAATTCAAAATTTTTCATGCATTAAATTTTCATATGGCAGCTAAAACATTAGCATCACAAGAAAAGATTTTATTATATTATTGAAAATTTTGTAAAGCAGATGGTCCACAAATCAGCTACGTTGTTGGGCTAGAGTCACCAACAACCCAAGAAAGTAAGGGCAACTTTTTACTAGAGGTTAGCTAACAGTTGTATCAATCCTGCACCCTCACGAAGTCATCGGGCTACGAGATATATTACTATTCTATTATCTCAAATTTAGAACCAAATGTCTTTTGCATCATCGCTCATATCACTAACACTTCAAACTTATGGGCTAGCACGATGTTTCATATGAAACTTCCATGATTTAAAAGTCTTTAATTACTAGGTAGGGTTTAAGCATAATATTTGGAACTAAAAACCTTGAGTATTGGATGTCACTTTGGGTTAAAATGTATCAGGTTGATTCTATGAAGTTTTGTGTTTCATTTAATTTTTAGGGTCATCCTCTTCTTTTTTAAACTTAATTTTCTCCTAAATTCACAATAAGTCTAAATGACCTCCAAAATATCTAGAATTTTAATGGGGCATTCAAAATGGGGTCCTAAATGCTCCCAAAATTTTCTAAATCATCTCAAGTTCATTTAGGCTTTTTGTGAATTATTAAAATATTTTGCAAATTTTAAAATAATAGATAATTTGAAATATTAATAATTTAAGGATACAGTTCCCTTATCCCTTATGATTTAGTTAGGTTATGGGTGAAGACCTTATCCAAATTTGAATTTTATGAAGAAAGTTACTCAAGTGTCACTAAGAGGGGAATAATTGTAAATATGCACTTTGGCAATTAACTTACTTTTCATTGATTTATCAATTTTTTTAAAGACTTCTATTAGGTTGATTAATAATTGACTTCAATAAATTGAACTTCTTGAACTATACAGTGTCTCTAAATGAGTTGAGAGTCATCTAGGGTATTTTTGTAATTTTAATAGTACTGTATGTGTTCCCCTAAGTTAGGCCAAAACCTGGAAAAATTAGAGTATTTAGCTGTTCATACCTTGCTTAAAAAATTTCATTTATTTTGAGTTATGGATGGCTCATTATGGATTATTTAGGTTTTGGGGATAAATTGATAATTTATGACATTTTGTTAATCCACCTCCATGTGATCACATAAAATTTTCCAATTTGTGGTTGGAAGCTCAAATCAGAGAATTAGATGCTTCCAAACCATAATCCCTACCACTCAGTCATTCAAGCTTTGGTACTCCTTAATCCTTAAAAATTTTCAAATTTGCATTTTTACCCTTTCTTATGGTTTTTTTCTTAAATAACTTGTTGGCTACCCTAATCAACCCTCGATGTTTCAAACATTTCAGCAAGGATTTGAGTATAATTTTCACCCACTTGCCCTCTAATGTGGCCCATTACTAATTAATTAAGGGATAAAATGCAAATATGATATTTACAAATGCACCCCTATGGTATACACTTTACTAACCATGCCAACATGATTCCATTTGTTGTTCAACTTTGCTGGTTATTCACCCATAGGCTAATTAACCTTTTAGAGGCGAGTTTATATTCTTTGTAAGTTTATTTTATTTTTTGTAATTATTTAAATAAGAAATTATGATGTTAAAGTAAAAAATTTATTTAACTATAAAAGATATGTCTCCGTCTCTGAAAATTTTATAGAAGCATTTGAGGACTATGAAGTCAATCAGAGAAAATATTGTTATTTTGATTTATATTTGAATTTTTATAATTTTTATTAATTTTTATTTAAATACCTATTGAATTGCATAGATTCACCATCTACTCAATAGTCCACCGCCACTCTACTAATAGGAGTTGCCCACTAGGGATCGAGTGTCGAAAGCTAGAAAAAATCAATCGATTGACAAACCTGACCAAGCCTAGCAGACTGAACCAGTCATGTCGACCCAAAGCCAATGGAGGTTAGCTAACCAATCACACCGACTAAGTTTACTTGATCGAACCAGCCGACCTGTCATGTCGAAGCCATACTAGCTTAGCCAACCAAGCCAGAAAATTGTTGAGCAATAGGCTTTTATTTAAAAATTACCTATAATTCCATGTACAACCCCCATTAATGAAGAGACAAAAAAGTATCATCACCATATTGTATTCTCTTCTTCTATAAATAGAAAAATCATTTTATAAGAATGAAGACAATTGACATGATATATCACTGTTCGGAATTGTTCTCTCTCTCTCTCTCTCTCTCTCTCTCTCTCTCTCTCTCTCTCTCTCTCTCTCTCTCTCTCTCTCTCTCCCCTCTCTCTCTCNNNTCTCTCTCTCTCTCTCTCTCTCTCCTCTCTCTCTCTCGCTCTCGCTCTCCCTGACTTATGATTTATTCCTTAGAGTGTGATTCACCAACAAATCAAGATTCAAAATTCCAATAATGAGAATTCCGAAAATTTTACGATTAAAGGCTAAACTAAACATTTCATTATTAGTGGCTATGAATGAATTGAGTTGAGTTGAATATTATGATTCATTTATTTCTTATCTAATGCAAGCCAAAGTTGGTACCATTCATTACATATCATGTACATCTGAAAGCACCTGGATCGGGTTCAAAGTGTGACTTAAGCTTGACCAAGTAACTTGATAAGAGAGTTCAAACACGATGGCTTATCTATGGCGATCGATTCACAGAAACTTGATCGAGGCCTCGTCTAGGATTATCAACAAGAATTTTATCTAAAGTGAAGTTTGAGAAAAAGCATGTTGAAGAAATAATTATCATTAATAGAAGATGTTACAAGAATAATAATAATTATAATATCCAGATGAAAAGAGGACAAAAAAATTTAGATCAAAGATCTCTTAGGATTCATATAGTAAGTATTTTGTTTTATAATGTACAAGTCGTCCCTTCTATAAATAAGGATGATCAATATAATACAAATGACGGATCTCGGGATCTTGAAAGACTTGTTCTTCTCTCATTCTTTCCCTGTTCTTTGTGCTCAAATTAATCTTTCATTATTCAGCTATTTCTTTAATGGTGTAATCCCAAAAACATATCTGAATCCAACACATTATTTTAGTGTGTTTGATGAAATCTAAGTATTTGTAGAAAAATTTTAAACCTATTTATTTGATATTTTCTTCATACAGTTACCTCTTATAATGCATACGTACATACACACACACACACACATACATACATACATACATACATACATACAAGTATAATAATTATTAACAAACTCAATAAAGTTATCAAATAAGTAATTAAACACCATTAAATTTGCATTCTAACAAGTTCATAGCAAGCTAGTTGTTAAAATTCATGTCGTTGAATCCCGATTTGTCAATAGAATGTAAATAAGAAGAGATGATGAGAGAAAGAGAGGCAATAAAAGAGAGAATGAACAATAATCTGTTGATATTAATGGTGTTTTGTTCATAAAATGATTTTCCAATTTATTGAGGAGAAGGTAAATAATGATGATATTACATTTTTGCCCCCGCTTTAAAGAGGTATATATTAGCGTATTTTTGGTATTTTACATATGTTAATCTGTCGTTGGATTACTTGTTGACTTGGCCGACTGATCTTAGTCTGCTTCGGGTCATCAAGATCGGCTCAATCGACTGAGTTTGGTCTATACGGATATGGTATATCTGCCAACCCATAGTCCTTGATGAGGAAATTCTGGGGCATTTCTTGGATGATAGAA
Organism: Phalaenopsis hybrid cultivar; assembly: GCA_002079205.1. Taxonomy (NCBI): domain Eukaryota; kingdom Viridiplantae; phylum Streptophyta; class Magnoliopsida; order Asparagales; family Orchidaceae; genus Phalaenopsis; species Phalaenopsis hybrid cultivar. The sequence continues at coordinate 31,500 of JXCR01121227.1, forward strand.
GAAGCTATGGAACTAGATTTTCCCTTAGATCGATTCCACATGAGGGTTGACTATTGTTTCTGATCGGTTTTCCTGTAATAATTGGCTCAGATGTTCTTTTGCCTCGCATCTAGCCAATTGGTTTAGAGTTGGGTCATCCTATCTTCTTTTTTGTCTATCTCGTAGCTCAGTCGGTTTTGGCTTTGCTGGTTTTGCTCTAAAAGCTTCACTGAGTTGGACAAGTAGACTTCACGAGTTAATCGTGGGCTCATCATACTCTTCCTTTATGGATCGTTAGATCTCCTCAGGATTAGTGCTGACACATTTTTGTTATACACAAATAAATATTCTCTCAAACATGAAAGAATAAGTGATTCAATGCTAGATGTTATTCATTTTTATGGCTAGTTTTTAAAATTTTATTCAAATTATTTCAATAATCTAATTAAACAATAATAAATAAACCTTCTAAAAGAGAGAATCCAGTTATCTTCCTGCGCATATGTTCTCTAACAACGCTGCTCATTTTACAACCAATTCAACAAAAAAATCAATAAATAAATAAGCAACAACCAAATAAAAAAAAAATAAGAAGCATTTCTCATCCACCAAACGCTCATCCACAAAGATAACCCCCATCATAACGAATCCCTCTTCCTCATCCTCTTCAAACTTCTTCTCTACTTCACTTCAAATAATTCAAAGCAGAAAAAAGAAGAGGTCGCCAAAAAAGAAAAAATGGCCATGAAGCTGTGGGCTTCTTCTACAGCCAATGCGCTTAAAATCTCCTGCTCCAAGAAGGCCGGAGCCACCCCTTCTCTCCCCTTCTTCTCCAGATGTTTCTCTTCTGGTAATATGAACCATTCAAAAACCCAACTTTTCTCAATTTAAAGCTTTTAAATAATGAAAATCTTCAATTCTGCAGTTTTGGATGGTTTGAAGTACAGCAATTCTCATGAATGGATTAAACAAGAAGGCTCAGTTGCCACTGTTGGCATCACTGACCATGCTCAGGTTTATAGATAAATTCCATTACTATGTGCTTTATGAACTAATCAAGGTGAAAAACTTTATACAATGGCTTGCAGGACCATTTGGGAGAAGTTGTGTTCGTCGAGCTGCCAGAATCCGGCAGCGAGGTAACGAAAGGAGGCAGCTTTGGAGCAGTGGAGAGTGTCAAAGCAACCAGCGATGTGAACTCTCCCATTTCAGGCCAAGTGGTGGAGGTCAACACTAAGCTCACATCAACTCCTGGCCTGGTAAAATTATTCATCTAGATTGGCTCAAGCAACAGAGTAAGTTATCTCCTGATGAAAAAGGAGATTTTTTATTGGTCTTGCAGATCAACACCAGCCCTTATGGAGATGGATGGATGATTAAGGTCCGGCCAAGCAGCCCTTCAGAGCTGGAAGCGCTGATGGATCCAGGAGAATACAGCAAGTTTTGCGAGGAAGAAGATGCTCACCATTAACGCAATAAGGAAATTATGTATTTTTGCGTTTGTTGTTCTTCCAAAGTAGTTTCCTTTTTCAATGTTCACAATTCTAAGCAAACTTAATCTGGGAATTTGTTTCTAGTTATTTCATATGTAATTTGATTGATGTTTACTGCTATTCTTGTTTAAAGATTGTCTGATCAAATTTATCCGTTTTAGGAGCATATCTGTTCTGCATATTCTTAGCCAAGTTACTAAATTCCTCAAGGATCTGTTTTGTCTGTAACTGAGAAGAAATGTGAAGGAAAAGGAAAATGGTAAAAATTTTATTGTTTTCTTTACCACTTATTTGTTTGGTTGAGGTGAAATTTTCNTAAAGGAAAAGGAAAATGGTAAAAATTTTATTGTTTTCTTTACCACTTATTTGTTTGGTTGAGGTGAAATTTTCGATGAAAAAAGCTTTCTTCTCGGTTGATAATTCAGTTTTTATTTTTTGTCAATCAACCATGTAAATGGATAAACAAAAAAAAATTATATATTCTTATAAAAAATGGGTGAAAACTATTAATGAAAAAAATAACTTTATTAATAAAAATATTATTATTACAATTTTCTCAATCACTAAAATAATTTAAAATTTTTCACTCATTCAATTCAACCCAAACTCTAAATAAAAACTCACCAAAAGTTTGATCTCACATATTTTGAGTAACTTCTCCATTGTAGATTAAGAAGCAAGAAACTTATTTCTAAATATTAAATCCAAACTAGAACTAACAATTGATACGTTATCAACAAAGTTTCATCTCGAGACATTTTTAGCTTTAAAAATGTTCCAATTCAGATTAAACATCATCTAGAGCTCTGATTTTCACAAACTTATAGTCAAACTGATCAATTTGATGAGACGAACCCAATGACACTAAAATTGATCTAATCTGAGTCAAATCATGATTAAATCAAGCGCTTAAGCCACTTTTGGAAGCTTTAGGTTGTTAATTAAAGTGTCAAATAGGTTTCAAATTTGACAAACTTATAGTCAAATTGAGTGTCTTAATGAGTGAAATCGAGCGAGCCAATTATCACTCAATTCTGACATGATTAAGGCACATAATTGTCCAAAAAATGTTGTCCAATCAAGGGAATCGCTTTGAGTCGTCTGATGGAGTGTTTCAGATTCATGTCTTATTTATATGGGATACCACTCTCAAAATTTATAAAATGAGCCCTACTTTCTCATGAAGGGGGAACTTGGACTTAAAGGAGAGGAGAACGAGCAAATTTCTAGAGTTGTTATGGATTGAAGACCCGATGATCATTTCCTACCACCACAGATGTCAATCATCATTGACCAGTGCCCACCAGCCACTGTCGACCACTAGCAGTTGTTCCTTGCTCCTAACCATTGGTGGACCTTGCAGGTAATGTCGTACATTGAAATGAAGAACCTTGAAGATTGACAACAAATATTGTAGAGTAATAAAGCACCATGTTGAGCAAAAGTCGACATTACGGAGTAATTAAGCGTCCTACTGAGTTACACAGTCTTTAAATATTGTGCAAAGATGTACTTCAAACTCAATATGCCAAAAGTTCGATGACAACTCTCTACAATAACTGCTTACATCCTCCAAACTTAGAATATGGAGACCTTATCTGGACTTCTTAAGTTCTATACTTATGTCGTATATCAACAAATGATGTCTCTATTACAACTACCTACTGATATAACACCAACTACGACCTTTGGTGGCCAACAAAATTTATTACAGCTCACCATTATGGCCTTTGTGGCTAGTTCCAAACTACGTGGTTAATGACTTATGCGGCTCCTAATTGTGGCCTATGTGATAAACTATACTTTCTTTGGTTCACAACTGATGTAGCTCTCATCTCTAGCCTTTATGGTCTGCAAACATTATTGCAGCTCACCATTACGATCTATGTGACCAACTAAGACCTGCATGGCTCACAACACATGTAGATTTTAAATCTGACCTTTATGGCCTACGATCGTTAGTGCAGCTCACCACTATGGCTTATGTGACTAACTACGACTTGTATGGTTCATAGCTCACACAAGTCCTAACGCTGACCTCTATGGCCTACATACATTATCATACCTCATCATTATGACATATGTGACTAACTATGGCCTACGTGGCTCACAGCTTATGCAGATTCTAACTCTGACCTTTGTGGCATACATGTATTATCATAGCTGACCATTCTTGCCTATATGACCAGCTACAACCTAAGTGGCTCATAGCTCATGTAACTACCAACTCTGGTCTCTGTGGCCTATAGATGTTATTGTATCTCACCACTACAGCCTATGTGACCAACTATGACCTACATGGCTCACAGCTCATATAGCTCCAACTACAGTCTATGTGACTTACTACTCATGTAGCATCCAAATATGGCCTCGATAGCCAATTGAAACTACTACAGTTTTCAACTATAGTGTTTGTATCCAACTGATGTTATTCCACCTTCCCACTTACATGACCAGCTACAACTTATGTGGCTCGCTACTCATGTTCTTTCCAATTACAGCCTCAGTGGAAAACTAATGTTAATATAGCTCCCCCATTATGGCCTATGCGACCAACAATGTTCTATATGGCCCACAGCTCATGCAGCTTCTAACTATAACCTCAGTGACTAACTAATGCCACTACAACTTTCAACTATGGTCGTTATGTTCCACTAATATTATTTCAACCACTGTGTATAACATTTATGGTGGATTATTGTCTTCATAATAATCAACTACAGCCTTTGAAGCTTGATTGCGACTATTATCATTGAATTATTTTTTTACATGATCTTTATAATTCCATCGTTCCTAATTCAGGAGAAGAGTAGGCCTATGTACCTATAATAACATAGTTGAAAACTTTAATTGAGCTAGACCTTGTGGTTTTCCCCCTTTTAGAGGGTTTCACCTAAAAATTCATGGTGGCTCATCGACTATTTTTCTATTATCTGTGTGTGTGTGTGTTGAATTTTCATACAATGTTGAGACATTAATTTATCACTCTACCACTGCAAATCTTCCGGTACACAACCATTTGACATCATTTATAAGAAACAAAGTTTTGTTTGACACAGTATTCAAATATAGGAGACATATAGCCGTTGCTTTATTTTCTATTGATACACATCACTTTGATGTCAACATATTCTTGAAGACTCCACTCACCCTTTTGGGATTCATCAAAAGTAGTGAAAGTCACTAAATGTTAATTTTCAATGCATTCTACTATGAGGAGGAAAAACTTCACCGTAGTCTTGAAAGTCACTAAACTCTGCTTTGCTTCATGAGAGCAAGTGACTGACGGGGTCTCCACTAAAAAACTTCAGAAGAATATTAGCCTCAAAAGGTACAATTTAACTTTAAAATCTTAGAAGGCACAAGCCTCAAAAGGTACATAATTTTTCTTTATATAAATTATAATGTGATCACTTTGATTACAAATTCTCTCACATATTATAGAAGCCAAATATTTACATATGAATCTTAGAAGGCATAAGCTTAAGAAGATTTCTATGCTACGATGCTCCTATTTACAATATGGGGAAGAACCTACCCAGAAGTTGGGTTATGGAAACCTATAAGTCAGGAAAAAAATCTAAAGCATTTGTGGCAACATTCCATGCCTACCAAAAAGATGGGTAAACGCCATCTTAGAAAATAGGGTACTAGTAGCTTAAGAGATGTAGCAACATCCTCCCAAAAGAAACGGTAACAAAGTTATATAAATTGAGAAATAATAACACAAAGGTAGAGCAATCACAGCTCATAAGTAGAGGTAATAGCTGCTTTAAAAGCAATGTCAACAATTTTTGTTATAGGCCCAAAGTTATATGAGCATTGATGTGTCCTAAAGCATGCATAATTTTTTTTGTCTTTTACACTTGTTTTTGGATGAAATTTCACTTTAAAGAAGTGTATGCTTATGTTTTCTTGTGGGTATAAAAGGTAGACACATGAAGCAAAGCAGAGTTTAAAAGGAGCAAAAAGGAGTTGAACGGAGCATATTGGAACCAGCAAGCCTAGTGCCTAGGTGTCAGAAGGCTCCAAAGCAGTTCAACCAACTGTCTTTATTAGCACTCAGGTGCCAAAATCCGTTCAACAACCCAAGAGGCTGGCGCTTGGGCGCCATGGCACAGTCTTATTTTTGCATTTGCTCCACCATGACTTGGGGAGTTATGTAGTTATTTTAAGCTGTTTGAGAGGAGATTTTGAAAAATGCTGAAGCATTCTGTAGTAAGGGAAGAAGTGGAGAGAAGCCAAGGAGTCCTAGGGAGATAATGTCTACAAATTTTCACTTTTCTTTAGAGATTGGTGAGGGGTTTAGAGAGAAATCTGTAAAGGAAGCATTGTAGCATTGCATGGAGGACTTGGATTCATTGTTGGAGGAACTTTTCAACTATTTTTAGAGGAGAAAAACTAAGCATCATGTTTCCATTTGTCTTGGACCTTTTTGTAAACACATATTTAGTGTATTTGTTTTGTTAGATGATGATAATTTCCATTGTAATCTTTATGCTTTGTGATTAGATTTATTTTACTTTTTTCTTAGGGTGAATATGTATGATTTTTAGGATGTGTTGAATACTTTTAGAGTTGGATTTTAATACTATTATGATGATCTTTCCTTTTATGCTTCATTTACTTTCCGTAATGGTCATGTGAATAGTTAAAATTTGTTGTGAACTCATAAAGACTCAGAACAACTATGACATAAACAACTTTGACATGAACAACAAGATCACGTTGAATTAGAGGGTGAAGGAAAGGTAGCCCATAGTGTAATGAAAATAGATAGGGAGATAGCTTTTGATGGGTATAAATTGGGTGTTTCTAGGATTGCAAGCATAAACACTTACTAAGTTGAACTAAACATCTTTACACACTCAGAAGAGGGTATATACGATCTGATTTCTCACTATCCATATTAGTAATTCTTGGTACTCGTCCACAATCCACTTAGGCAATCACAAGAGAAAGCTAATTTTCATATCTTGAAATTCACCAAACTGATTGATATAGTTAGGTTTAACTTTAAAATTAGTGTTATAGTAGGAGTAATTAAAAGAAAAACATTTTTTAATTTGCATTCCAAACTAAGACCTTAGTGTAACAGACTAGAACTTCGCCTAAAGGAATCTTTACCTCCTTCTCTGTAGGATTGACAATCCTGACTCATTAGAGCCCAACATTACTGAAACGATATGTATAATTGCGTGAGAAATCACAATGACTTATAATACATAATTTTAAGAAGTAAATTATTTTTAAGGGAGCAGATCAAGTTTCTGATGCCATTACCAGGACTTCCATTATTGTGATAATTGCTGGGTTGGATCAAGTTTCTGGCACCATTATCGGGGAAGATGGTAAAGAACTTTTTTGGAGAATTTTATTTGATTTTATAAGACTTTTATTTGGAAATTGTAGTGTTCTTATAGAGTGTTTTTGTTATTGCGTGTTTTTAAAAAAAGAAGAAAATTCTAAAATATTATCTTGTTCTTAGCTTGTGTTATTAAATTTTTTAGTTAATGGTGTATGTGTAGTGCAAGACCTCCAGGACTTGTGCCTTATGATTCAGAACTAGAGAGGAATATTAAGAAATTTAGAAGATAAAAAAGACTTTCCCAATTTTTAGAAGAAATGACGAGGATTCAACAAATTAATTTAGATAATAAAATACCACATAATAAACATCATAACGAGCATAGGCCATTAAGGGATTACGCTAATCCTACGTTAGACGAAATTCATTTAAGTATTCAAACTCCTATCGTAGAAGCTAATACATTTGAATTGAAACCTACTATAATCCACATGGTGTATAATAACTAGTTTAGGGGAACTTCGTCTAAGGATCCAAATTTATGCTCGCCGGTTTAATAGAATTTTGTGCTACATTTCATTATAATGGTGTGTCAAATGACGATGTTAGACTTAGGATTTTTCCCTTTTCCTTAAGGTATAAAGCTAAAATGTAGTTGAATTTATTAGCACCTGTATCGATTAGGACTTGGAGCGACTTAGCCCAAAAATTCCTAGCTAAGTATTTCTTACATTCAAAAACTGCTAAACTTAGAAATGATATTACTTTATTTTGCCAGTATGAAGATGAGTCAATATACGAAGCGTGGGAGAGATTTAAGGAGATTCATAGGTAGTGTCTGCATCAAGATTTGACATATTGGTTAATTATTCAAACTTTTAATAATGGGTTAGTAGGATTCCGTAGATCTTTCATTGACGCTGTCGCTGGTGGTTCACTCATGTCGAAGACATTTGATGAAGCTTACTCTTTGATTGAAGAGATGGCTACAAACTCTTTCCGATGGCCTAACAAAAGGGTAGATTTTAGAAAGGTATCTAGTGTGCATAATACAAATATATTGTTAACTCTTACTTCCCAGGTTGCAATAATATATAGGAAGCTAGATCATGTTGGAATAAATCAACCTCAATTCCCTCTAGTAATTGAGAAAAATTAAAAAAAAATGGTTGATTCTATCACTTCATCATTTTAGACCTTAAATGCAATGAACAGCATACCTAAAAACTCTTATTCCACCTTCTACAATCCAGGTTGGAAGAACATCCAAATTTAACTGGAATAATAATTCTGGTGGTAGAAATCAACAATGGGAAAATAATCAAGCAAATCCTTTAGGTAATTGGAATAACTACGGTAGTACCAATTATAGACATTTTTGTCCACCAAACTTTAACAGTAATCCACAATTTAAGGACAAGAAGTTATTTTTGGAAGAGATTGGTTTGTAAATGAGGAATCAACTATAGAGTCAAGGTGTAGCAATAAGTAATATAGAGAACCAGTTGGAACAGATTGCTTCTAAAATTAGTAGTCTTATGCTAGGGATTCTTCCTAGCAACACTGAGGTGAACCTAAAAGAGAAGGGAAGTGATCAAGTAAAACATGAATAACACTTGGATTCATTGCGCTGATGACATTAAACCAAGCATTTTGTGGGAGGCATTCCATGGTTATTTGTGTCCGTGTGTTGTGTTTGTGTTTGTTTGTGTGTCTGTGTGTTGAGTTCATGTCGTTGTGAAGCTAAATGATTTGCATTGATTTTGGATGTTTAGGTGTGAGAGTGGATTGTTTTGATGTTAGTGTATCATGCAGAAGGTGATTCCTTGACTTCTTGTCATGGCTACACATGTATGTGCTCTTTTGTAGTATTTGGTTTGATGAGTCCACTACGACTTAGTTCTCAACTGGACATGAGTATTATTAGAGGCATGTTGAGTTTTTACATTGAACAGGACAGTCTCAGTTTTGTTGCTTACTTTATCTGACCTTATTTTCATTGAGTAGAGTCATAAAACTACTTGATGAGTAACATGAGAATTAAGTTACACTATTTATGTTTAGCTAGAGATGCATACATTAAGGGATGAGGTAATGCCTATGATTGGCATCACATGAGCCAATATAACAGGGATAATATTTTCCATGGATTAATCCAACCAAATTAATGGAAGGCATCCAATATATCAATGTAGTGATTTAGATAGAAATTGGAAGTAAGGTAGGGAGATGTGATGATTAGGAGGATGTATCAACCTCATTTATCTATTTTGTTTGTGTATGTGTTACAAGAGTGATATATGACTTGGGGGAGGACTAAAATATTCATTTTAAATGACATAAACAAAAATCAGTCATACACTAGGTATCAAAATATTAGAATTGGAAAACTGCACCTAGGCACCCAAAAACTGGTTCTAAGGCATTGCCTCATAGCTTCTTTTTGCCCAGTTCACAGCGCCTAAATGTTAAGTTCTCAGTTCAATTAATCTACTTAAACTGCCCTAAGTTAGGTACTTTTCACATGATTTTCTTCCCCAACTCCTCACCAACGATAGGGGCGATCCTTAGAAAATCCTTTTCTCCTTTTTCGAGCTCAATATTGAGGGTTTGAAGGGTGAAATTCATCTTTACAAGGAAAATTTCATCACTTTAGCCTTGCACTTCTTTATTCATCAGGGAAACTTTTGGATTTCTTGGGTAATCAGTGGAGGAGAAGATCTTTGTGGGGAGAATCAATTAAAACCTTTAAATTGCATGTTGTGATCATTTGCATCACTTCTTTAGCCTCTTTTCTTCAAAAATATTATTGATATTGCTTGAAATGGCTCCTAAGACCTATCCAACGGAAAAAAGTACTTGTTATCATAAGAAATTTAGTTGCTCCAAAGCTTAAAGGCGTTATAATTAATTTCTTGTATCAAAGAAAATTTTTGCAGAACGGGGTTTCATTAGCCCTTGGGTTTTGTGGAAGACCTGATTATAACTTGTCATTGGGAGGCCCTGTGCTATACTACTATTGTGGCTCTTATCTCTATAGTCAGAAATTTTTATGCTAACCTCTCTAATTCCATACTTGACTCAGTCTATGCGAGGGTGAAGCAAGTAGCTATTAATACTCATTGTATTAATATACTATTTTCATTAAAAGATGGTCCTGGTAGTTTTTCCTTCAACTTTTGGGCCCATTGACTCTAAGCTTGATGGTATCATCAGATTTTTAACCAGCTGGTAAATTTTCTTCATCCCAACTCACAACACCTTCCAAAGCTTAGCATTATTTCATCTCAAACATGGTTCTTCCTTCAATGAATCTGAGTGAGGTGACCCAAGAAAGAGCTACTCTTAACTATCGTATTCATGCTATGAAATCTATTGATATGGGTTCCATCATTTATCATTCTATTATCAATGCTTCAAAGGGAGGATCTACTATAGATTTAGGACACTCATCTCTTATTCTTACCCTTTACCAATAGTTTGGTAATGGTCTTTAGGCATGGGAGGAACTACTTCACCCATTAAAACCCATTAGTATAGATAATGTAAGTTTATGTGATAAACATGCTATTTTTGGGTGCAAAGCGAGTTCTTCTTAGGCTCCTTCTTCCCAGCCATCTACCTCTTATTCTCACTCTCGGTCTTCCATAAGCATAGCTTCAATGTATAAGATATTGGAGATTATAGAAGATGATCTTGATATTATGCATGCTCAGATGTATACTAATGTGCCTAAAAATGTACTATTTTTCATGCTATATTTTATAATAATATTACTCTTTAAAGGTATGTATTATTGTGTTTTTGGTTGTAGGTACATTAAATTGAAGAATTTGGAGTGATTGGAGCAAAAAACAAAAACAAAAATGGACAAAAACGAAGCAAACCGGGTCGAATCGGGGCACATCAGAGCCATGGGGACCAAAACCGGGAACTTAAGTGCATGTGCCCAACACTTAAGCACCCAAACATGGTGCTTAAGCGCCACCAGACAGAGAAGATGGCTCTTAAGCTACCAAAATTGGTGCTTAAGCGCCAAAAAAGGTTTTCAACAAGTTTTCTAGAATATACATCAGATTTGGATGATTTTTGAAGTGTTGCTTTGTGCGTCTCTTGGAGAATTCATTAGAAATGATAAAAGGGACTTTCTAGAAGTATTTGGGGGCAGTTATATGGACTTTTTTTAAAACTTTAAAGAGGCACTTGAGGCATCATTTGGAAGATTCTTGAATATGGACATTTTTGAAGAGAAACTTAAGCAACTTTTGAGAAATTATAAACAAGGCTTGAAAATGTTTTTAAAATATCTCTTGGAATAATTCGAAGAGGAGAATAAGACTTGAGTAGAGTGAGAATATATTGTGATTTTGTTACTTTGTTCTTCATTTAGATGTAAACTTGACCAACATGCATGTTAAAATCTGTTGTGAGAACATGTAAGATCCGTGATAGTGTTGTCTCAATCAACTATGGTAAATCAAATGAGATTATATGGATGAAAATGTAGTCCATATGTTTGAGTGCAAATAAATAGGAAAATAATATTGGATGGGTGTAGAGTTAGAGGACTTTAGAGTGACAGGTTAAAACCCGCAATTTGGTTCTTAGCTTTATGTCTTAATATTAGATGTTAACCTTCAAGTGAAGAGACGACGGGACTCTAGAGACCAACCTTTAAGATTTTTAAACTATGATTTAGCCAATTTGCTTTATATTGCTTGACCAAGTGTAAAGAATAAAATTTCTCTTATTTCTCACAATCTCTCTCACTACTTGTTTTACTTTTACACATGTTACTAATTTCATTGCTTGAGGAAGAGTAATTTTAATATATTAAACCTCACTTTCTGATTTTTACTAAGCATTTTAGTTTTGGAGTAGAAGTATTATTACAGTGATAATTTTAGGATATAATCAAAACCAACCCTTTATCGACCTTCCAAGCTAAGGGCGTGTTATTCTAAACTGGAACTTCTTTTGAAAGCCGTCGTGATTAACCTCGATCTCCGTGGGATCGATTGTGGGGCTTAATCAGAAATCTCTATATTACTTGATAACGATACATATATTTGCATGGAATTCCTACAATTTAAAAATATAATTGAAATCTTACTTTGCTTGAGATCAAGTTTGGGATCAAGTTTTTGGCGTCATTGTTGGGGATTAAAATCTTCATGTAGTGGTGTCAACTTCATAAATCCTTAAATATAAAAAATATCAAGATTATATACTAATTTAGATTATTTGGCACATTTGTCAGATGAAACATCAATGTGATCAAGGCGCTTGTGTTTATGTTGCTCAATTAGAGATGTATAGACAAAATCAGTGAATAGGGGGTGAAAGATGGTGGAATTCCCTACATATCCTTAAACCATTTTACAAATAGTTTGATATTATTATCCTACCAATTTTATTTACATTTTAAATTGAAATATTTCTAAGTTGACATAGATATTCACTTATTCCCTATGGGTTTGATACTAGGGTTTTTAAGGAAAACTCCATATTACTTGAAATGCTACATATGCTTGTGCAGTACCCATTGCATATAAGTCATTAATCAATTTTATAACATATTTATTTTGCATACTAGCTGCTAAATTTAAATTGACTCAAGTTTTTGGCCATCTTTTAGAACTTAAATAATTATGTAATTTCGGGTCAGGTCAATTTTTTGGCGACGTTGTTGGGGAAATAATAAATTTTTTAACTTAGAAATTTTTATATAGTTGTAGTTTTATTTTAGGAATCAATGAAATATTTTTATTTTGAGTGTTTTGTTTTACTTTTATTTTCTAAAATTTTAATTTTGCATGTGTAGTTCGGGATCTGAAGGTTTAGTTCCTTACGATTATGAGTAATAAAAACCATAAAAAATTTTTAAAATAAAAAGAAGTTCACAATTCTTGAGAAATGGCAAACACTTCACAAAATAATTTTGAAAATGAAACTGTTAAAAATGAACATTGTAATATACAAAGACCTTTAAGAGACTATGTAAACCCTACACCATATGAAATTTACTTAAGCATACAAACTTCTGTTGTAGCTACAAACTCATTTGAACTTAAACTTGTTATTATACAAATGGTACAAAATAATCAGTATAGGAGAACACCATCTGAGGAACCAAACTTACACCTTGCAAGTTTTCTAAAGCTTTGTGCTACATTTAAATATGATGGTGTATAAAACGACACTGTCAGACTTAGACTTTTTCCTTTCTCTTTAATTGATAAAGCTAAGATGTGATTAAACTCATTAGCACCTGAATCTTTTAGAAATTGGGGAGAGTTAGCACAAAAATTATTGGCTAAGTATTTTATACCTTCAAAAAATGTTAAGCTTAGAAATGATATTACCTTATTTACTCAATATGAAGGCCAGCCAATATATGAAGCTTGAGATCGATTTAAAGAACTCATAAGGAGGTGCCCACATCATGCCTTGTCAGTCGGGTTAATTATTCAAATATTTTATAATGGGTTAGCAGGATCTCTTAGATCTACTATTGATGCTACTGATGGTAGATTAATGTCAAAACCATTTAATGAAGCTTATGCATTAATTGAAGAAGTGGCCACGAGCGATTTTCAATGGCCCTCTGAAAGGGTGAATCCTAAGAAATTAGCTATTGTTATGATAATGATGCAATTTCTTTATTGGCATCTCATATTTTTGAAATATTAAAGAAGATAGGTTAATTTGAAATAAACTTTTCTCAAACATCTCATGTGATAGAAGAAAATTCATTAGGATAGACGCTTGATTCTCAACCATCATTAGAGACTTTAAATGCATTTAATAATAGACCCAATAACTCATATTCAAACTATTACAATCCAGGTTGGAAATACCACCCTAACTTTAATTGGAATAATAATTTTGGTGCCTGAAATCAGCAATGAAGGAATAATGAAGCAAACCCATTGGGAAACTGGAACAACCAGAGTAGTATTAACTATAGACCTTCTCACCCTGCTGGACTTACAAATAACCAACCAATTAAGGAGAAGAAGTTGTGTATAGAAGAAGTGATGTTACAGATAGGAAATCAATTACAAATTCAAAATGTTGCAATAATAAATATTGAGAATCAACTAGAACAATTGCTAATACACTTAGCAATAGGCCTCAGGGATCACATCCTTGCAATGTTGAAATAAATTCTAAAGATAAAAACAAAGAGCAAGAGCAAATTAAAGTTGTCTAACTCAGGAGTTTGAGGGAACTAAATTTTGGAATTCAAAAAGAGATTTAACTTGAGGGAGAGAATAAAGAAACTAAAAAACATGAAGAAATTATTCCCATGAAGGTAAAAAACCTATCTCTCCAAATAAGATCAATTTAGAAAGACCACCACTTCCATTTCCTTGGAGACTTAGACAGCAAAAGCCGGATCAACTATTTTCAAAGTTTTTTTAGATATTTAAAAAGCTTACTATTAATATTCCTTTTTCTAAAGCTTTGGAACAGATCCCAAGTTATACTAGATTTATGAAAGGAATTTTTTTAAAAAAAGGAATTTAAATGATTATGAAATTGTTAATCTGAGTGAAGAATGTAGTGCAATAATTCAGAAAATGCTTCATCAAAAACTCAAAGATCCTGGTAGCTTTACTGTACCTTGTGTAGTTGGAGACAAATTTTTTTAAAAAAAATTATGTGATCTAGGAGCTAACATTAACCTCATGTCATTATCTATATTCAGAAAGTTGGGCTTACGAGAGATATCTCCCACTACTATAACCCTGCAGTTATTTGATCGATCTATTACTTATCTTAAGGGGGTATCTCCCACTACTATAACCCTGCAGTTATTTGATCGATCTATTACTTATCTTAAGGGGGTTATGAAAGATGTATTTGCAAAGGTGGATAAATTTATCTTTCCTATGGATTTCATTATTTTAGATATGGATGAAGATAAAAAAAATACCTATCATTTTGGGGAGACATTTCCTTGACACTGGACGAGTAATGATAGATGTGCAAAAAGGAGAGTTGACTATAAGAGTTAATAATCAGGAAGTTATATTTAATGTGCTAAAATTGATAAAGTATCCAACTAAAAGAAAAGATTATAAATGTTACAATATGGATATTACCATTTACTTAATTAATATACATTTCAGAGAAAGATATAAAGTTAATAAATCAAAAAGAATTGGAGGATAAAATTGAAATTGATGATCAAGATAAATCAAATGAGATAAATACAGTGGATTTAAATTATGTTCAAGAAATTTTTGAGATTTAAGACACTACTAAAAGTAGTAAACCTCTGATTCCTTCAATTGAAAAACCTCATGAACTTGAGATGAAGGTATTCCCTACTCCTTTAAAGTACATTTTCTTATGGACTTCATCTACATTTCCTGTAATAATATCCTCTGATTTAACTAATGATCATGAAGAAAAATTATTGGACACTTTGAAAAATCATAAGAAAGCCTTTGGATGGACGTTAGTTGATATTAAAGAAATTAGCCCTTAAAACTGTTGCACGGGATTTATGATCATAAACGTAGGGCTGATCCTCAGAAAATATTAAATCTTATTATGAAAGAAGTGGTTAAGAAAAAAAGTTTGGAGTGGTTAGATGTTGGAATCATTTATACTATTTCTAACAGTGCCCGGAAATTCACTGTGTTCATAAGAAAAGGGGAGTGACTGTAGTTGTAAATGAAGGGAATGAATTAATTCTCACAAGACAAGTTATTAGATGGTGAATATGTATTGATTATAGAAAATTAAACTTTACTACTATGAAAGAACACATTCCTCTACCTTTTTTGGACCAGATGTTGGATAGACTCGCTGGGCACCGATTTTTCTGCTTTTTGGATGGATATTCCATATACCACCAAATACCCATAGCCCCTCAGGATCGAGAAAATACAATATTTATAAGTTCATATGGGACTTTTGCTTTTAGAAGAAAGCCTTTTGGTTTATATAATGCACCTAAAACCTTTCAAAGGTTCATAATGTCTATTTTCTATGATTTGATTGAGAAAGGAATTAAAGTTTTCATGGATGATTTCTAAGTTTTTTGGATCTTTTTTTATTCATGATTTAAATAATTTAGTTAAGGTTCTAAAATGATGTGAAGAAACAAATATAGTTCTCAAATGAAAAAAATATTAATTTATGGTCACAGGAGGAACTATGTTAGGACATAAGATTTTTGAAAATGACATGGAAGTAGATCTAACAAAAATTCAAGTTATTGTTGAATTACCACCTCCTACGTTAGTGAGAGGAGTTAAAAGTTTCTTATGACATGTTGGGTTCTCCATGTGTTATATTAAATACTTTTCAAAAATTGTCAAGCCTTTATGTCATCTTTTAGAAAAAGATATGAATTTTGATTTTAATGAGGAATGCCTAAATATCTTCAACTTATTAAAGGAAAAATTAAACACTGCACCTATTATTGTTTCACCTAACTAGGAAAAATCATTTAAATTAATATGAATGCAATTGATTATGCTATTGGGGCAATATTAGGGCAAAAATATGATAAGATTTTTAAACTTTTATACTATGTCAGTAAAACCCTTAATGAAGCTCAAATTAATTATACCACAATTGAAAAGTTGCTATTGACAATAGTGTATGCTTTTGATAAATTTAAATCTGATATTATTCGGGCAAAATGCATTATGCATACTGATCATTCTGCTATTAAATATTTAATGTTGAAGAATGATGTGAAACCACAATTAATTAGCTGAGTCCTTGTGATGCAAAAGTTTGATTTTCAAGTACTAGATAGGAAGGGTAATGATAATCAAATAGTTGATTATTTATCAAGGCTAGATTAGGAAAATTATGGTGATAATGATATCAAAATAAATGAAATTTTTTTTGATGAACAATTATACTCTGCTTCTGAGTAGAATATTCTGTGGTATGCTAATATAATAAATTATATAGCTAGACTACAAATTAGAAAGCCACCAAAAGAAGAAGTTCATTCATGCTACAAGATTTTAATTGTGGTACGATTCTTATTTATATAAAAAAATGTAAGTACTTAGTCATCCAAAGATGTGTACAAATTAAGGAAACCAAAGAAACTATTCAAAAATGTCACGAATATGATTTTGGGGGACATTTTAGAGTTGATAAAACTGCATTTAAAATTTTACAATCTGGTTTTTATTGGTCAACTTTATTTAGGTATGTCAATCCTTATATAAAATCAAGTGATCTATGTCAGTGAGTAGGCAATATTTCTAAGAGAAATGAAATGCACCTAAATTTAGAATTGAAACATTAACAAGAGAAATGAAATGCCCCTAAATTTATGAAAGTGAGAAATCCATGGTTGGAAGCTTCATTTGCTTGGAAATTACTTGTAGGAGCCTTTAGAACTAATATATGCAATTTATTTTGAATTTTTCTAGATATTTGAGATGGCTCCTAAAACAAAGAGAGAAAATGGGATATAAATGTTAAACAACATGAAGTTTGAAAATCTCAAAGCACAAGATAGATACAACGACTTTCTATTGTCAAGGAAGCTTATTATAGACAAAGTTTTTCTAGTCCTGGTGGAGTGATGTGGGGATTTTGTGGTGCGTTGCAAATATCTTTCAATTTTACAATACACACATGGTAGCACAAATAGTAAATATGCAGTTCAATCCCAATAAAAATAAATTCTGTATAAATAGTTTCATCTTTTAAAATATCTAAGTTGTCAAACCGTAATAATAACACAAGTATACGTATCTCTCAAGTAATAAAGGGCTCTAATGGAGTTCGAACTATCGATCTCATAGGGAGTTGGAAATTCTTATGGTTATAATGTAAAACACAATATTCAAACTAAAAAACTTAATTATGCAAAAAAATCTAAAGTAAATTTACTGTATGCTAAATTAAATGCAGTTAAAAGAACTAGGTTAACTAAGTTATTTGCTAAACTCCAAAAGTACACTTATTAAGACTAAACAAAGTTTTTTAATGAAGAGTTCAAATTTAAAAAAGCATCCTTCCCTTTTATAATGAGTTTATGGATTATGAAGTAATTAAAATCATTTAAAATACATATAAAATTCTATTGTGCCAAATAGGAGCAATCGTATTCTTTACCTTCTGAGAGTGCATAAACAACATTGACTAATCCAGAGTTTGGTCTCAAAATCTATGGTTAGGTTGAGAGGGTACTAACTGTCACTCCAGAGCTCTCACTTCTCCCTCACTTGAGGGCTAATAATCTTGCTTTAGTTTCCAAGCTACTGGACCAAATTGAGAATTTTAATCTGTCACCTTAAAATCTCTAATTTTGCGTCCATCAAAGTATATTTCCCAATTTATTTGCAGCTCAAAATGCCTAAAATTGATATACCTATAATAAAACAAGAAAATACCCTTATTTAAAGTGTAATATCACTAAATTTAAACATAAAATGAATGCATAAATTGTACATTATTTTGCTGTATCAAAATCCGTCAAACTTAAATTTTACTTATCCTCAAGTGACTCTTTTACTACATAAAAAAATGACTTATGACAGAGATTAACTTATAAACTTTTATAATTTGGTTTAATAAATATAATAGTATAACTTAAGAATAACTTTTATCAACTTAGGTTAAAACTAAAAGTATAAGAACACTTAGTAATCAAGTCTAAGATTTCTGAATCTCCATTCATTTCAAGAAGAATTGTTATTTGTCATATAAAAAATACTTAGAATGTACATATGAAAAATAATTTCATGAAAAAATTATTAGTAAGGATGCTAATACTTGGATACAAGTTTAAAAAATGTAATAAAATTTTTTTCCTCAAGTTAATTCAAGCGAAGCTAATTTATGATTAGGCATCTCCTCAAGCTTCTCCTCACATATTTTTTTTCTTTCCCCTTTTTTTTTCTTTTTATTTGGTTCAGGATCATTTTCAATCCTTTCTTTTCTTTTCTTTTTCAAGTGAATATTACTATATTTGGGTAACCTTTAATAATTTTGAACTTCATTATCCTCTTCTTAAGGTTAAAACTTCTTACCTTCCTTCACTTTATAAATTCATATTAGTTTTGAAGATTTTTCATAAAGTCTCATTCTTTTCTTCTTATATGAAACTCTAAGATTCTTAATACTTCAAAAATACAATTTCCTTTACTTTACTAAATATCTTAACTCTAGAATTGACCTTCATTATTAAAGATTTTTGCTTAAATTTACCAAAATATTTACAAACAAAAATATAGTTATTTAAAGTTAAAATCTTATATCCAAGGTCATGTTAAATTAATTTTAAAAATATAGTTAATTGATGATAAATAAAATTTAGTTTTCTTCTTTTAAAGATTTTTTTCCCTAAACTTAGATTTTTAAATAGTAAGTAAAGCATGTAGTACAAAAATTTGTAGGTGAAAGAAAACAGTAAATGCATAAAAAATAAAACTAACCTATAGAGGGTTCTAAATATGAAACTTGGCTCTGACATAATGCAGGTACTAATTTAAAAAGTATAAACTTTAAAGCATTAAATGAAACATAATATATCAAAGGATTTGCTAAGAAAAGATAAATTAAATAAATAAACAATAAATTAAATAAACTAACAATGCTGAAAAATAAAAATCTACAATTTACATCTACACACAAACAAGTTCAGCAGTTCCACATTCAAAACACATAAATTGTTCCAATCATACCAACAACAAAATCAAACAAACATCTACGAATAAAAACATATAAAACCTAGTAAATCTTCATTCAACATCTTCCTCCTCATCTTCTTCTTCATCCTCTTCTTCTTTGTTTTCTTGCACATAAGGCGTGAAATTGGGGCATGTAGGAAACTCAACAGTATGATCACCCCTCAAAAATCTAACCATCGCCTCTTGATATGCAATGTCATGTTGTATTTTTCTCTACCTATAATCATCATTGTAAGTATTTATTGCTTCCAAACCACCTATTATGTTTTACATTGCTATAATATCTTATTATTGAATCATTGTTGCTCAATAATGTTTTTCAAGTGAAACAGAACTGGAAGTAGATGGTCCTGCAGCTGATGTTGAGCGTCTATCACTACTTCCAATTCAAAATCTAGCAAATGAATCAAATTTATGCACTATGGGTTTTCCAATTAGCTTAAGTGGTTGCAACATTTCTTCATTCTTATCAAACTCTACTCCTGATTGTTCACATAAAATGAAAGTCAAGGCAGAATAACCCAAACTACTAGTTGTCCCACTTCTAGCAATACTTTGAGCATTATACATAATAAGAGCACCAATACCAAAAGCTTTCATTTTGTTGAATGCAAAAATTTATTATTGCTCTTTCCATAGTTACTTCACTCAAGTGATTAGTTGGAAGCAATTTTGCAGAGATAAGTAATGTCATGCTTTAGATTGAGCATTTAACATGGAAGTGGAGAAATTGACTTTGTGAATATTCTTAACCTTCCATTCTCCCTTTCCATCAGTGAGAAGAGCAATTGCTTCATCAAGTGATGAATCAGAAATCACAAATGCAGAATACTCACAATGAAATTCATTTTGCAGCCTATAAAGTGCATTGATTCTTTCTCGAGTAAATTCAACTTGTTTACCTCTAACATAAATGTGCTAGTCTGTAGTCCCCCAAAGATTGGTGTAAAATTCTCGAATGATAGGAACAATGGCTACTATGGTGAATTAGCAAAAGGTTTCCTAGTGCCGAGCAATTATCAACCTTTCAATCTCTCCTCCCGGGTTTGAAAATGCACATTCTTGAATCAATTTTATGGTTCCCATCATAGTATTATAATTGTACTGAGCCTTCAAATTTACGAATCACCTCGCATCAAAATTTCCCAAAGGCTTTCCTCTCTTCACTCTTGGATCCATAGGAATTTCTAAATAAATTAACATAAAATCCAAATAAATTCACAATATCATAAATCAAACACCAATAGTAAGAATATTTGATAAGAAACTTTTCACCATGGGTTCTCTTTAAAATTCTTCAATAAAAACTCAAATTTTTGGATTTCCATAATTTTGGAAAAATCCATTGTGAAAATAAAAATTTCTAAGTTAAAGTGAAGCTCTTACCAAGGGAAGATAGAATCCAAGACTTTTTAGCTTTCAAATCTCCTCAAATCTACTAAATGATAAGCCCTAGGTTGAGTTTCAGCCTTAATTTAGAGGTAGGAGAAGACCCAAGCAATAAAAATGGGGTTATATAGGGTTTTTTTGCAGTTTTAAGTAAATCTAGGCATTTTCGGGAAACTGAGGCGTCGCTGACGCCAACACAAAAATTTTTTCAGATTTCGACTTTCTTTTGAAATCTGTTGTATATCAAACCACGTCAACCTCTAATTAACTTAATTAAACACTTATACTCATAATTAAAAAATTTTCTAACACATATTTTTACAAACAACATAAAAATCACATTTATATATGAAATCCAAACGATTACAAACCAACATTTTTCAAGCCAACACTTCTAATTCAGCGTTGAAATCAAACCATACAAACTAACGTTGAAGACTAAATATTAAATGCTCATTATATGACACAGATAAAGTTCAACAATAAAATGTAAATGAAATCCAAAATAAACACATAACACATATAAGCAATAATAATTATGAATTTTGTACTAAAACAAGTTCAAACATCTTCTTTGCTTTCGTCTTCTTGAATGTTTCCCATGGATTGTTAGTGAACGTATAAGTTCTTTAATCCAAGCATTTTTCTTAAACATTTGCACCATAACTTCTTTAATACGCCCGATATGTTCAAATTGTTCTTTCATCCTCCAATCCAAATGATCAAATATATCAAAAATATTACCAACTTAATTCATAATATTTTGTACCTCTTTCTCAAACTTTTTATCCTTTTCAAATTATCATGCAAACTATAAGGAAAGCGGGGTTGAATAAGTGATGAATTTGGACATGATCGATCCATAAGAATATTCATATTATTCTCCTCCCAATTTCTATTGCAGTTGCAACGAACCTCTGGGGGTCCATAGGCTTCCAAGGGAGAAACACTTTTTCCCAACTTTCATAAGGCAATTGTGACCGGTTGCACAGTAGGAATATGGTAGATGGATGTCCCAACCTATAATTTGATACGTTGATAATCAAACCCAATACCAATTTTACAATTAAAGCACGCACATAAATAGGTCTTCCAGTTTGAATACGATAATTCAAAATAGCACTTTCCGTAGTCACTTTACTGATTTTCATGGTAGGAAGTAGTTTTGATGCAATAAAGGAATGCCATGCCTTCGATGCAGGATTCAATAATGATGAAGAAAAACTTACATTACCATTATCTTTTGTCTCCCAATTTGCATCTTCAATGGTAAGGAATCGATAAAGTTCATTCATGTTATCTTACGTAGGCACAAAATTTGCATAGTGACAAATATGGACACATTCAATCATAAAAAAATCATTTATTCTTGAAGGAGTAAATGGTACCCACCTGCCTTGAACATAAACGACTCATTGGTTAATTCCATGAAGATTAGCATAAAACTCGTTCACAATAGGAACTACTACCGCAGCAGTGATAAAACAAAGCACTTCCACCGTCTCTATGCAATAATCTCCTCTACTCGAGTATTTAGTGTGTTGAATCCTCGATTAATAAATCTTCGTTCTTTGATTAATCTCTTCTTTACAAGAACTTGATCATGTAACTTCTGCGCATCAAAACTGATGAACTTCCTCCTGTTGAAAATTTCATATCTAGCAGGTTCTTTAGAGTGGGAAGCAATAGGATTTGAAAAATGCTGACTTTCCATTCATTTTCCACTCTTAAAAAACTTTAAAATTCAGTTTTTGGGAGTTATTAAGAAGAAAACCCTCCAATAACTTTCCCAAACCACCTTTAGAATCATTCAAATTTGTTCTGGTAATCGCAGCGCTTCTGGCACCAATTTCTGGTTCCTCTGACACCAGCTCTCTAGAAAATGGCGCCTCAGGTGCCAAATCTGGTGTCTCTGGTGCAAATTCAAATTTCTGCTCTGTTTTGTTTTAAATCCAAATAACTCTCAATTCTTCTATAATTTTTTGTAATTAAAGATGTTTTAAAGTATTTTTTTCTATATGTAAGTCTCGTACACGGAATTCATAAGGAAAACACACATACACATAGATATATATATATATATATATATATTACTATCTATAAGAAAAAGATTAGCAACATTAACTAAGATAATTATGGGTTGCTTCCCACAAAGTGCTTGGTTTAATGTCGTCAGCCCAACATTTTGAATCTCTACTCTAGGTGACTTAACATTACAGTCTCTTTAAGAATTGGTCTTTGTCCAACAAAATATAATTTCATTATTTTCCTATTCACTTTAAATATCTTTCCAGTCTTTGGATCTTCAATATTAACAACTCCATCGGGATAGACTTTTATAAATGTGAATGGCCTTATCCACCTAGACTTCAATTTTCCATGAAATTAATTTCAATCTTATATTGTATAATAAAACTTTCTATTCGGGCTCAAATTCTTTATTTATTATCTTCTGACCATAATATTCTTTCATTTTCTTATTATATATCCTAACATTATCATAAGATTCATTCCTAATTTCTTCAAGCTCATTTAGTTGCAATAATATTTTCTCACCAGCATCTTTTAGATTTAAATTAAACTCCTTAATAACCCAATAAGGTTTATGCTCTGATTCAATTGTTAAGTGACAATTCTTCCCAAAAACTAATATATACGGGGACTTTCATATAGGCTTCTTATAAGCTATCCTATCAGCCCATAATGCAGTATCTAATCTAGCAGACCAATCCACTTTATTAGGATTTATAGTTTTTTTCCAATTTTTTTTATTTCAAGATTAGATACTTCTGCTAGACCATTAGTATGGTGATGATAAACAGTCGCAATCATATGTATAATTATACTTTTCCACCAACTTTGCAATTTGTTTATTCCGAAAGTGAGATCCTCCATCAGTAATGACATTTTTGGATAATTTCTTCAATTTCTTTATAAGGCACACATCTCCACATAACAAAAATTTTGCATTGTTTGTACAAATATGGGTCATCCAAAAAGTAAAATTTTATATCGTGAATAAATTTCTTCTCTTGTTGCTTTGTCAATTTATATGGTAAAATACCACAAAAAATGTTGTTTACAATATCAACATATCACGGTATTTCTCATTCTTTAACAATATAAAGTTGCTCATAAGGAAAGGTTTCCTTAATTTCTTTTTCAAGATTAAATGTTTCTTCCTTTTCCAGCCTAGATAAATGATCAATTATTTGATTATCAGAGTCTTTCCTATCTACCACTAAAAAATTGAATTCTTGCATCAGAAGTACCCATTTAATTAATATTGTTTCATATCCTTCTTTTGCATCAAATATTTTATAGTAGAATGAACAGAATGCACAATACATTTAGCTCCTATTTAATATGACTTAAATTTATCAAAATCATAAACAACAGCTAATAACTTTTTTTCAGTTGTGATATAATTAATTTGAGCACCATTTAGGGTTTTACTAGCATAGTATGTAACTTTAAAAATTTTATCATATTTCTGCCCTAAAATAGCTCCAATTGCATAATCACTTGCATCACACATTAGTTTGAATGGTTTCTCTCAATTTGGTGAAATAATTATTGGAGTAGTGATCAATTTTTTCCTTAATGTTTCAAAGGCATTAAGGCGCTCTTGATTAAAATCAAATTTTGTATCCTTTTTCAAAAAGTTGGCATAAAGGCTTTGTAATTTTTGAAAAATCTTTAATATACCACCTGCAAAAATTAGCATGTTTTAAAAAACTTCAACTCCTTTTACAGTAGTAGGTAAAGGTAGGTTAGCTATAACTTGAATTTTTGTCGGATCTACTTCCATGTCATTTTCTGAAATTTTATGCCCAAGTACAATTCCTCTTGCAACCAAGAATTGACATTTTCCTAGTTTAATACTAAATTCATCATTTCACATCATTCTAAAACCTTCTATAAATGATTTAGACATATTTCAAATGAAGTTCCAAACACTGAAAAATCATTCATAAAGATCTTTATCCCTTTTTCAATTAAATCACTAAAAATTGACATCGTGCATCTTTAAAATATCGCATGTGCATTACATAAACCAAAGAGCATTTATTGAAAAGCAAAAGTACCATAGGAACTATTAAATAATGTTTTCATTTGATCTTTTGGAGTAATTAGAATTTGATGATAGCTGATATATCCATCTAAAAAGTAAAAATATTTGTGTCCGGCTAGCCTATCCAACATTTAGTCCAAAAAGGGTAAAGGAAAGTGATCTTTCCTAGTGGCTGTATTTAATTTTCCATAATCAAGGCACAATTGTTAACCAGTGACTTGTCTTGTTGGTATTAATTGATTATTCTCATTTGTCACAACAGTCACACCTCCTTTCTTAGGAACATAGTAAATTGGACTTACCCAAACACTGCCTGAAATAAGATATATTATTCCAACATCTAACATTTAAAATCTTTCTTTACAACTTCTTTCATCATAAGGTTTATCTCCTTTGAAGATCAAATTTTTTTTCATGATGTTCTTCCAATAAAATTTTATGCATACAAATCGAAAGACTGATTCATTTAATCTCAGCTAACATCCATCCAAAGGCTTTCTTGTATCTTCTTAACATTTCTAAAAACTTTTGTTCTTGTGCTTTAGTAAATTTTGAGAATACATTTCAACATTATTTTAGGTTATGGAGTTGCCTCTTGGAAGTTGTCAGTCGCCTGAATTGAAATCTCGTTGCCCTCTTCGGAAAGACATTTAATTTACATAAATATATAAATTTAGAAAAATATGAATAAAAAAATAGTTCTCATATCTTTCACAGTTTAAATGAAAGAGCACTATACCTCAAACTTTGTATCTATCTCGAAAGATAAACACATCACATATCTTTCACAGTTTAAAAGAAAGAGCACTATACCTCAAACCATGTATCTATCTCGAAAGATAAACACAAGACTTGAGGGTGAGACTCGATCAAATAAACTAAGAAATATATGACATCTGTTTGGTCTATAAAACCATTTTATTTATAAGCCGACAAGTTTCCATATTTAATATAAAGAATTAAATAGGATTTATATTAAGTTGGGTTCCGAAAAACTTCCTCTAAGGGCAAGCCTCTATAGTTAATTACATCTTAGATAAATGAAGTCACCTAAGAAAACTCTCGATAAAAATCAGAAAAATGTTATCTTCAAAGAGGTCAAAAGAATAGGACTTTTCAACGAAATCGGACAAAGAGGTGTGAAAGGGAAATAGTTCAAATTTGGAATATCTTCTTATAGAATCCAAAGGAGAAAGAAATAGGGGATGTTATGGATTTGGAGAAGAACCTCAATGACTTCCCATGCTACCCTATGGTTTGGCTTCAATTTTGAGGAGAAATATTTAAATGTTAAATCCTATTAATTTTATTAGTTAGGGCTTATATTTGTGTGAAATGATCACATAAATCGCCTGAAAGATGTGAGGATTTAGGTCGTAACAAATGACAACCTCAGAATTCTAAACGAGTTAGGGCTTATATTATACAGCAGTGTTATACAAAGGACTAAAGAAAAGGTTGAGGATTTATTTTATATAAGCAAACCACCTCCAAGTCCTATGGCTTGGTTATTTAATCCTAAGGAAAGATATGTTGTTGTAGCTCTTCTTGCTATTGAAGATGGATGTGCTGCCCATGATGCTAGCTTCGAGCTCCTTATCATGACTAGTTTAAGTTTTCTAATGTGTCAGGTTAGAATGTCAAATCAGATGTCCCTATGGTTATGGTCATTTAAATATTATGGGTCATGTTAAAGTTGATTAGAGTAACACCGGTTAGGATCCTACGGTTCCCTCGTTCTGACACCACTATTTTCTTTCAAATTCACTTAGTCCAAATGAATTTACTAAACTCAACTTAATGAGTTCCATACATTCATATAGATCGTGGGAAATCTCATTAGCAACCATAGGTTACCTCCTCCGAGGGATTCTCGATCATCCGATGGAGACGTCTTAAATTAGTTGCAATTGTTGTTTTGTGAAGTTTGTGATTAAATTTTGAGTTGTCTTATATTTTGAATGTTATGGCAGTGAATTTTATCATGGTTGATTTTAGTTTTGGTTTTGGTTTTACGGCTATCCTAGTAGTTTTGGTTTTCATGTAAAGTGACATCGTTATTTAACATGCAAGTTTTATAAGCTTAAAAAATACAGTGTGAAAAATATAAGAAAAGATGGTACTGTAAATTGTAAAAAACGTACCTGGCGAGTCTTCTCGTTCCACCACCTGAAAGGTCAGTGCTTGGAAGGCATGTATATAATATTGTGAGGAACTTGAATTACAAGACTAGATGAAGGTTTAACTACCAAACCCCAGGCTATGATTTTGTCAGATCCTGGAAGATATTAGTGGATAATTCTAGAATAAAATATGACAAGTTCAATTTGCTCTCCAAAATATCCAGAAGGTTTCAAAGTGTTAAGGGAATGACCCTAAACTACTTTGAGGCTCTGTTGAATTATTTTGAGTTCATTTTGAACTTATCATATTATTCCATCGATTATCAGAAGTTGAAGTGTGACTACCCCGTTGCTCAGTGAAACTTAACGATTTAATTATCCCAATTATAGGATACTTGATTAGTCAATTGATGTTTCATTTAAAAGTTATGTGAGTGGGTGCCCCTCAGACAAGTCTAGGTTATTTAAGATTATGGTGCCCACAACTAAGGTTAGGCTTGTAGTGTTTAAATATGTTAATCACCAATTATGTTATCTTCTAAATCTGATTAATTGAGTTAGACATTGAACCTAGGTCACTACTAAGCCTTTAACAATCATGATAGGTAAAATTGTGTAATCAGAATTTTGATTTAAGTGATATGTATTCTTATCAAATGGTCAAATCATCCTCAACTTTGGGCTTAAGGCAAGTAAATTATCATCTTTCTAGCTTAAGCCAATCACTTAAGAATCATTCGAACTTTATTAACTTTCAAGTCATGAAGGTCAGGAGGATTATGATTTTATTAATGTTGTGCAAGGGTGGTGAATGAGTTTCTACCTTCTAATACCATTGTATTTTAATCATCCAAACATATTTGTTAAAATCAAAATTACCTATTTTCCCTTGGTTAATCCTAAATTTTAATTAAGGCACCAAAGTCTAAAATTACCACTTTGCTTTGGGGCACTTCACCTCATACCTCATTAAACACAACTCAAATGACTTTGAGGGTTTAGAGTGTCATAATCATGAGGTAATTATAATATTTAGAGGAGAATATGTGGACATCTCAAAATTTAATTTAATTATTTATTTAAATTTAGAACTTAGGAATGTTAGAAATTAATGCATTTAATTTTTCAAAATAAAGTTTTTATTATAAGAAAGTTATTAGAGATTTCCTTAGGTCAGAGAAATACTTAGACAAAATTTCATGACTTTTTGAATTAATTTATTATAATTATTTTCATGGGAAAAATGAGGAAAATCCACTTTTAAGCTTTTAAAAATTTAGTTTTAATTTATGAAAATTAGAAAAAATATTTAACGAGTCCCAAGTTATCAGAGAACAACTACACACATTTTGAAATATTTTGACATTTTTTAGATTTTTAATTATTTTAAATTCAAAATAAGGCTAAAAAATTAAGTATTTTCTAAAAAATAAATTTTATTTTTTCTAAGTGTCTCTGATCACAAGGAACTCAGAAAAATACTTTTCATAATTTTCAAAAGTGTATTTAATTTATTATAATTATTTTGGTACAAAAATACAAGGTTCCTTAGAAAATTCATTTGAATACTTGAATTCAATCAAATAGTCTTTAAATTTTTACAGTGAATAAGTATGATTTTTATGAATAATGTGGGATTAATTTTGTCAATTTTTTATAAGTATATAATTTACAAAAATTAACACAAATTATTTACATTTAATTAAATAGAGAAATTCACAAGGCAATTCAAAATATCAAGATATTTTTTCTAGCCTTCTCTGTCCACCGGAAAGCTACTAAAATTATCCTCAAATTTTTCTAAGGGATATTTTGATTTATGTAATTAAAATAGGCCAAAATGGTCACCATAGCTTGAAAATTAGGGATAGAAGTATAGAGATGTTCTCTGACCATTAATAAATCAGAGAACACCCCCTCTGTGATGAAGAATGAACCCTAAAAGTTTCAAGCCATGGTGAGCAATATTTAANATTGTTATTATTATTTTAATGGGAAAATAAGGAAAACCCACTTTTAAACCTTTAAAATTTATTTTTAACTTAGTAAAATTAGGAAAAATATTTTAATGGGTCCCAAATGATCATGGAAAAATTGGACACATTTTGAAGTATTTTGATATTTTTAGGATTTTTAATTATTTTAAATCCAAAATAAGGCTAAAAAATCAAGTATTTTACCAAAAATAACTTTTATTTTTCCTAAGTACCCCTGGTCACAAGGAACTCAGAAAACCTGTTTCAAATTTTCCCAAGTGTATTTAATTTTTTATAATTATTTTTGTACAAAAGTACAATGTTCCTTAGAAAATTTATTTGAATACTTGAACTCAATCAAATAATTTTTAAATTTTTACAGTGAATACACATGATTTTTATGAGCAATTTGGGATTGTTTTTGTCAATTTTTGATGAGTATTTAATTTACTTAAATTAATATAAGATATTTGCATTTAATTAAATATAGAAATTCACAAGATAATTCAAAACATCATGATATTTTTCCTAAACTTCTCTAACCATAGGAACCTAGCCAAATTATTCTCATAATTTTCCAAGTAATATTTTAATTTATATAATTAAAATAATCCAAAGTGGTCACCCTAGCTTGAAAATTAGAGATAAAAGCATAGAAATGTCTGCTGACCTTAAAAAAATCAGAAGACATGGCCTCTGTGATGAAGAATGAACCCTAAAAGTTTCAAGCCATGGTAAGCAATATTTAATCATGGAGAATTAAAATACCACAGACGATATTTAGTTAATTAAAAATCATATGTCTGTCAAATAATTTTTATTTTTAGTTCACATTATTCTCCTCTGTTCACTGAGTAAGTGGGTATTTTTATTTTATTTTTATGATTTTTTTTAGAGAAAGATATGGATTTTTAAAGTTTAGGCATTTAAAATAATTCAAAAATCTCTATTTTTCTACTTATCCCGCTCGACGCTGACTCGATCTTAGGCGACTCCGAAAGAACACGCAANAACTTCTCTAACCATAGGAACCTAGCCAAATTATTCTCATAATTTTCCAAGTAATATTTTAATT
Organism: Phalaenopsis hybrid cultivar; assembly: GCA_002079205.1. Lineage (NCBI taxonomy): Eukaryota > Viridiplantae > Streptophyta > Magnoliopsida > Asparagales > Orchidaceae > Phalaenopsis > Phalaenopsis hybrid cultivar. The sequence continues at coordinate 61,604 of JXCR01121227.1, forward strand.
TATATAATTAAAATAATCCAAAGTGGTCACCCTAGCTTGAAAATTAGAGATAAAAGCATAGAGATGTCTGCTGACCTTGAAAAAATCAGAAGACATGACCTCTGTGATGAAGAATGAACCCTAAAAGTTTCAAGCCATGGTGAGCAATATTTAATCATGGAGAATTAAATTACCACGGAGAGTATTTAATTCATTAAATATCATATGTTTTCCAAATGATTTTTATTTTTAGTCCACATTATTCTCCTCTGTTCATTGAGCAAGTGGATATTTTTCTTTTATTTTTATAATTTTTCTAGAGAAAGATATGAATTTTTTAAGTTTAGGCATTTAAAATAATTCAAAAATCCATATTTTTCTACTTATCCAACGCATCGCCAACTCATCATATGGTGGTCCAAACTCACACGCGGCGTGCTCTCATTTGACGTCGCCATCCACTTTAGCTGCCACGTAGCCCGCGGTTCAGGCACCATCCGTTTGTCCGGCTTGATCTTTTTCGTTTGTTGGATACACGCGCGATCGGACGGCTCTCCGTTATCGTTCCCGAGTGACCTAACTCGTAAGTCGTTCACACTAAGACCTTAAGGTCTTTATCTAGACACAACCAAATCGCATGGGGCTTGTTTCTAAACCTTCATCTACTCAATATGAACACATCTATATGGTTAATCAAGTACGAATTCCAGCCATTACAAATGAAGAATCAAAATAAGCTCAGGTTAGGGTTAGAGCTCAATACCTTTGTCTGAGAGGGAAGGTCTCAATCAAATGATTGTGGTAGCTTTGATTGGACCCAACGAACCTTCGGATGAAGTCTCAAGCTCTGGGGAATTATCTAGGTATGATTTTGATCAAAGTGGATTTCAGGTGTTGGTCTAGAGCTAGGTTAGAGACTGTTTCATAGGGGCTTTTATGAGGAATCAACTTCTCTTGCCCTAGGGATGGTGTGTACACAAGCAATTTGATTTTGGTGGACTGTGGAGCTATGGAGAATTCCATCCTGGTTTTGGGCAGAAATTTGAGCTCAAAATTGGGCTTTCACAGTGGGGATCAGTGGGGGAAAATGATGGTAATGAGCTTAGGAGTTCTTGAAGAGTGTCTGAGAGCAATTGGACAGAGTTTTCCCAAGGATTTTGCACACTTCATGTCTTTTCCATGAGAGGGTGGGGTTAAATAAAATGCTTTAGGGTGGCTGCCAGGGCCTGAATTCAGATGCAAATTAGTGCTTAGGTGGAGGGCTAAGAAGCTCTAAAGATCAATTATAGTGAGTTGTCCCCCAAGGTTGAAATTGGGTTTGATTTAGGGGTGGTGGCCTTTGATTTTGGAGTTTTCCGGACACTAGGCCGGCTGGCAGGGCCAAGGGTGGTGGCCAAAGAGTCAGGTGAGCCAGTGGGAGGGTTAATTATGATTAACCCTCAAAAGCAAGTGATGATGGAGGAGATATTTTGGTTAAGGCTTATAAATGGGATAAGATCCCTTAAATTAGGGGACCCTTGGTCCATAGCTTACTTGGGTGGTTTAATATGGTTTATACTAGTCAATAAGGTGTGCTTAATGGCTGTGAAAACCTTAATTTGGTGACTTTAGGAGTCAATTTTGGTGTATGGGTTTAATTTGGGTTATAATGGCTAAAATTTTAGTTTGGGTTAGGTTAGGCATGACTTTGAGCTCAATTTATTGATCGAAATTGTGTAGATGATTGTCATGAAGGTTTTTGGTGAAGGATTGAAGTAATTTTGAGTTCAATTGGAAGCTCAATTTGAAGGATTTTGGGATTTTGGTCACTTTGGGCATGTTGTACTAGACTTGAGTCTAGGTTGGGCTAAGGTTTGGCTAAGTCCAAATTAATGGTTAAAAATGGCCTATAGGAATATCATGAAGAGTTTTCAATATAAATTGGGTGTCAATTTTTGGTTAGGGCATTCAATTTAGTAGCATTTGGAGACAACCAATTTGGGACAAATTTAAGGATTTTTGAACTTGGGTCAAAATTAAGTGCAATTGAGGCTTCACCAAGTTGAAGGTTTTATTTAGTGTGTAGTATTATTAGGAAGAATTTAGGATCCAAATTTGTGGAAATTGAGTATGCTATGGGGTTCAATTTGATGGGGTTAAGTCATATGGTTAAAATTGGGGGTTTTGATTTGGATCAAAATTGAGCTCAAAACATGGGACAATTAGGCTTGTATTTGGTTTTTATTGATCATATGAAAGTTTAATTTTATTTTAGGATTGAAATTGATGGGAATTGAGGCCAAATTGATGGACATTTGGGGTGAATTTGGGGAAATTGGGACTTTAAAGGCAATTTAGGGGGTTTTGGTCAACATGGTCAAATTGGTCAAAGTGGGTTCAATTGAAGGGTCCAAATTGGTTTTGGAGAGATTTGAAGTGATTTTGGAGGTTTTGGGAAAGTTTGGGGTGCCAAGGGTATTTTTGTAATTTTGACAAATTTGAATGTATTTTGGTAATTTTGGAATTTTTTGGTGGATTTGGGTAATTTGGGTATTTTGAAATGGTTTGAAATTATTTTTGAAGAATTTAGGGTATTTTGGATGAATTTGGGGATTTTGGTCAAATTTAGGGTTTCAAGGGCATTTAGGTAATTTGGGTGGATTTATAGGCAAAAGGTCAATTTGGACATTTTGGTAAAATTTGGGTGCCAACCACCCTATATGAGCTATGGACCAATGAGATCCCTATTTGGGTCCTTTATGTACTGGTCTTAGCTAAACCCTAGCCTGGGGCTAGTGGGTCTAGGGGATCTTCTACATGAGTCTCCCAAAAGATTAAGGGATCAAAGTCAACAATTTTAGGTTTTAGGATTGTGAGTGATTGTGGGTGATAGTGAGTGCAGGTGAGTGAACAAGCTCCAAACCAACACCCAGATTTATCCCTAAGGTCAAACAGTCCTACGGGGGCTCATCTTGAGCTTCCCCATATTGCTAGAGGTTAGGACCAATATGTGGAACTTTAAGTTGAGCAAAGAAGAGTTTAAAATTTCTAATGGTGAGGGTTCTTTTCTAGTTTTCTAGGAATAGTCAACAGGAAATTCATATGGCTAGACCCTAGGCTACTAAAGAGGGAAAAGTAAATCTCAACTAAAAGTGAGGTCAACAATACAATAACATGTAATGTGGATAAATCTCCTAAAAAGACATATTTAAATGTGTAAAAAGTGATTTCATTTCTAGTTCAGGAGGTTTCACAACCGGAGAAGTCAAATTTTTGTTATTATTCGTAGGATCTAACAATTCAAATTAATCCTGAACATAATCCAATTCTTCATTACTAATTTTCATAGATTTATCTTGAATTATATCCTCATCCTCGTACTCCAAATATTCTTCTACAGTTTTCTTTTCAAACGTATTCATGAAATATTCATTGCTTAAATAGTCATTAATATCCTTCTGAAGCATTCATTATCTTTTCCTTTTGCCGGGTATTTCATTGACTTTGTAATAATAAATGTAACTTCTTGATCTCTAACTCTCATAGTTAATTCTCCCTTCTGCACATGTATCAAAGCTCTTCTAGTGATAAGAAATTTTCTTCATAGAATGATAGGAATTTATTTATCTTCCTCCATGTATAACACAATAAAATCCATAGAAAAGATAAATTTATCAACCTTTACCAAAACATCTTTTATAACTCCTTTAGGATAGATAATCGAATGATTAGCTAATTGAAGAGTTACAGTAATAGGTGAAACTTCTCCTAAACCCAACCTTCTAAAAATCTATAGAGGCATAAGATTAATACTAGCTCCCAAATCACATAAAGATTTTTCAAAATATCTTTCGCCAATAGCATATGGAATAGAAAACTACCAGGATATTTAAGTTTTTCAGGGAGCTTTTTCTAAATTATAGTGTTACACTCCTCACTAAGTGCAACAGTCTCATTTTCTGTAAACTTTCATTTTTTATTAACTATATTCTTCATAAACTTCATATAGCTTGACATTTGTTCCAGGGCTTCAAAAAATGGAATGTTTATTGTTAATTTCCTTAATATTTCCAAAAATTTTGTAAATTTATTATCTATGTTATACTGCTTCAATCTTTGAGGAAATGGAGGTGATGGTCTTTCTACGATAATTTTCATTTTCCAACCCTTCTTTCTCGACTTCAGCTTCAATTTCTTTTTGAACTTTTGTTTCTAATTCTTTTCCACTTCTTAGTTGAATAGCCTTGATTTTCTCTTTATTTTGATCTTTATGATTAACTTCAACATTACTACGTAAAGTTCCTAAAGGTCTATTGTTAAGTGCAGTAGCAATACATCCCAACTGATTTACCATGTTTCTAATTGTAGCTCCTTGACTTTATAATTGTGCTACTTGACTTTATAATTGTGCTCTTATTTGCAATATTAATTCTTCCATTGACAATTTCTTCCTTACTTTGTGAATTGTTATTGAAACCTGGAGGGTAATAAGGTTTATAGTTATAATTTTCCTGATTGTTGGAGTTTCCCAATTGGTTCACAACATTGTTCCCCCATTGCGAATTTACAACATTAGAGTTATTGTTACTCCAACTAAAATTTGGGTGATTTTTCTAACTAGGATTATAATAATTAGAATAAGGATTATTAGATTGGTTGTTTATTGAATTTAAAGTCTCTTACGAAGACTGAGAATTTGTCATTCATCCTAATGAATTTTTCTCAAGCATAGGAGGTGTCTGAGAATAATTCATTCCAAGTTAATCTATCTTCTTCAATATTGCAGTAATTTAAGCAGCCAACATAGATATTACATCAGAATCATGAATACTAGCTACTCTTTTTTTAGTTACCCTTTCAGAGGGCAATTAAAAATTATTATTAGCCATCTCTTCAATTAAATAATATGTTTCATAAAAAAGTTTTGACATTAATGATCCACGAGCAGCATCGTCAATTATAAATCTAAGAGATCCAACCAATGAATTATAAAAATTTTGAATTATTAACCAATCTGGTAACGCATGGAGTGGACACTCCTAAGAATGTCTTTAAATCTTTCACAAGCTTCATAAATTGATTCTCCTTAAAACTGACAAAAAGATGTAATGTCATTTCTTAGCTTAACAGTTTTCGGTGATGGAAAATATTTAGATAAAAGTTTTTGTTATAAGTCTCCCAAAGTTCTAATAGATCCAGGTGCTAACGAGTTTAACCACATCTGAGCTTTATCCCTTAATGAAAAAGGAAAAAGTCTAAGTCTGTTGACATCATTCGACACTCCATCATATTTAAATGTAGCACACAATTCTAGAAAATTAGTAAGGTGTAAGTTAGGATCTTCAGTCGGTGTTCCCCTAAACTGATTATTTTGTACCATTTGGATAATAACAGGCTTAAACTCAATTGAATTGGTAGCTACAACATGGTTTTGTATACTCAAATGAATTTCATCTACTGTAGGATTAACATAATTCTTAAAGGTCTCTGATGATGTTCATTTTCAATTCCAGAATTATTTAATCTTGTAGCCATTTTGTTCAAATTATCTATCTCTTTTTGTTGTTTTTGATTTTTTCTAATAGTATTTTCTAACTCTGAATTGTAACGTACCAAACCTACCAATCTTAAACTACGTGTACACAAACACAATAAGCAATTAAAATAAGCAAACACATTAGAATATAAAAATATTTAATTAAACTACAAATAGTTTTTCACTTCAAACAAAATTTTTTAAATTATAAAGTAATTTATTGTTACTCCCCGGAAATGACGTCAAAAACTTGATGCAGGGTTTTTGTGGTGCGTTGCAAATATCTTTCAATATTACAATACACACAATACAACACAAATAATAAATATTCAGTTCAATCTCAATAAATATAAATTCAGTATAAATAGTTTTAACTTTTAAAATCTTTAAGCTACAAAATCGTAATAATAATGCAAGTATATGTATCGCTCAAGTAATAAAGGGCTCTAATGGAGTCCTAAGTATCGATCCCACATGGAGTTGGAAATTCTTATAGTTATAATGTAAAACACAATATTCAAACCACATAACTTAAGTACGCAAAATAAATCTAAGTAAATTTATTATATGCTAAGTTAAATGCAGTTAAAAGAACTGGGTTAACTAAGCTATTTGCTAAACTTCAAAAGTAAACTTATTAAGACTAAATAAATTTTTGTAACAAAAATTTCAAATTTAAGAAAGAATCATTCCTTTTTACAATGAGTATATGGATTGTGAAATAATTAAAATAATTAAAATACATATAAATTTTTATTGTGACTAATAAGAGAAATCTAATTATTTTCCTTCTGAGGGTGCATAAAGAACATTGACTAATCCAGAGTTTGGTTCCTAAAATTCTGATTAGGTTGAGAGGATACTGGCTGCTACTCCAGAGCTCTCACTTCTCCCTCCCCTAAAGGTTAACAATCTCGCTTTAATTTCCAAGCAACTGGACCAAATTGGGGATTTTAATCTTTCACCTTAAAATTTCTAATTCTGTGCCCATCAAAGTATATTTCCCTATTTATTTGCACTCAACCCCATGAACAATATTCTAAACTCATCAAAGTATATTTCCCTCTCCTCTTACAACTCTAAAAGAAAATCCTCACTTCTCCCAAGTCTTCTCTCTCAATCCTCAAGCATGTCCCCTTTCTTCTCTAAACTCCTCTCTTTTTTGATTAGCACTAGCCTTCATTTCAAAATGAATTTATAATTCTCTCCTTATTTTCCCAAAAGGCACACCTCTTCACACCAAGAGAAAATTCTCTTCATCCATGAAACATATCTCTTTATTCAAGAGCCTTTCCAAAGTGTCTAGATGCGTTGAATCACTTTTTAGGGTGTTTGAATTGATTGGAGCCTTCTAGAACGACTCAAAAATAGTCATTAACTGCCTTACTCTATCTTAATTCATCTCTAATGTTTTTGGCGCTAGTTCTAGTGGCTCTAGTGCCAGTGTATTGAAGTTTCACATTGTTCTTTGGATTTTGGCGCTTCTGGAACTGTTTCTCTGTAAAATGGCACCTTTGGGGCCAGTTTCTAGTGCCTCTGGTGTTAGCTCTCTGTATAATGACGCATTTGGCGCCAGGATGTTGAAAAGCTCCATTTTGGCTCCAAATTTCCTCCTTTTTGCTCTTTTTTGCTCCAAATGCCTAATATCGATGTACCTACAACAAAAATATGAAAATACCCTTCTTTAAAGTACAATATCACCAAATTTAAACATAAAATGAATACATAAAATTGCACATTATTTTGGTGTATCATGTGGTGGTAAAAAGTTTGATTTTTGTTCAACACTGGAAAGTTTATTCTACTTCACTGTCATAACACTTATTTCTGTTGTGAGGATATTTTATGTGAATCTGCTTGAAGCTTCAGAGGATTAGGTATTTGTTCGAAGAAAGGGAGTTGAGTTCACTCCTAAGAGGATTAATGTGCTATATGGTTTACCTCTTACTTTGGACTGCTTCTATTTAGAGCTTGAGCCTTCTGGGTCAGAGCTAGATGAGATTATTTCTTAACTTATTGATAAGCATGGAGTTTAGAAGATCATAAACAAATATAAGGTAAATTTTTCATCATGTACACTTAATCCCCCATTGAAGGCATGAAGCATTTTATTTATGCTCGACTATTATCCTCAATCCATTTGACTGAGGTAACTCATGAGAGAGTCATCTTAAGCTATTGCATTCAAAAGATGAAACCCATTGATGTTGGCTCTCTAATCTTCAAGATAATTCACACCTCCGTCAGAGCTAGTTCTTCTACAGGTTTGGGTTTCCCTTCCCTTATCTTAATTGCTGCAAAGGATCTGGAGTGAAATATGAGACTTAGAAGGAGCAACCAAAGCCACTAAAGCCTAGGGGAAAGGATAATGTGGACACTTATGGAAGATCTAGAAGTACAGCTTCTGATATTCCATCTACTTCCACCTCTTGACCTTCTTCCTTCAGTGCTACTGCTTCACCTCCTGGTATTTGTGAAGAACTTAGATATCAAACCTTGGAATATCAATAAGATATATTCTTAATGCAATGTCAGCATCAAGATAATGAGGAACAGTGGAACCACCTAGAACATTATATGAGAAGGAAGAGTGATTATGAAGCAAACTTCAACACTTCCTTAGTGAATTTTGTGTGTGGAGACCATAGTGTTGAGTTTCTTAGTTATCCTTACTGCCCACCTTTTGAGTGCAGAAAGATGATGGATGAAGATGTAGCTGATGATGATGATGATGATAATGAGGAGGATGATGATTAGGGAATCTTGATTATTTTTCTGCTGCAGTTCATTGTGTATATTTGGTTTGTTTTAGTACTCTTTGATTAATGTTGAACGCATGAACTGCATTTCCTATTTTTACTATTTACTTTTACTTCATTTTAGTTTATATTTCTTGTGTGTTAGAGTTGTGTTTTACTTCTCAATTTCTATGTTATACTTGTTGACTTTAGATGCACTACTATTCAACACTTGTTTGTACTACTTGAACCTATATTGTTTCCATGTTTAGTACCTTGTTATAACTCATTTTGTTAAATTTTTCTCTCCTCACACTTTTTATATACTTTGATGTTTTGCACTATTTAAAAATTCAAGTTTGGGGGAGGGGGAAAAACTTTTTAGAACTAAACTTTATTTGCCCTTAATAAGTTATAGATTTTAAAAATTATTTTAACATAACCTGTGGTATGTGGTGTTAACTTTAGATAATTATATTTTGGATTTTATAAATTTTAAAGTAAACTTAAGTAAAATTTTTTGGTAATAAAGGGTAATTCTAAAGTTAAGGTATTTAGTAAAAAAAATATAAGAATATGCTTTTATTATTTATAGTGGGAAAAATTGTATTTTTGAAACACTAAGGATTTTAGATCTACACTTTAAAAAGAATTAGAGACTATGAAAAATCATTAGTGGACTAATACACATTATTAAGTTAAGAAAAGTGAGAAGTTTTTAACTTTAGAAAGAGGATTGCGAAGTTCAAAATCATTAAAGACATTCCAGATATAGCAATCCTCATATTAAAAAAAAGAAAAAGAAAAGTAAGGATTAAAAATGAACCTCAAAGAAAAAGAAAAACAAAATTAATAGAAAAAGAAGAGCAAAAAAAATGTGGGGAGAAGCTTAATTAAAAATTGGCTTTACTTGAATTATCTTAAAGGAAAAAAAACTTATTTACACTTCTGAGCTTATTCTTAATTTTAAAAGTATTAGTCTTTTTACTAGTAGAGTTCTCATATAATTCTTTGCTTTTAATTCATCTAAGATTCCTTAGTGTGACCAATTACAGTTATTTTTGAAATGAATAGAAAATCAAAATTCCTAACTTGACTGCTAGATATCCTTATGTTTTAGTTATGACCCGAGTTATTGAAACTTTTTCTAAAATGTTTCACTATCACATTTATGGAACAAAACTATAAGTGTCATTAATTGAAACCCACAATCATAAGTTATTATATTTGGTTTACAAAGTACAAGGGTAACTTGAGGACAAGTAATTTTTAAGTTTGGGGTAATTGAAACGCCTTAAAATTACTTATTTTTATATATGTATTTCAAACTCATTTTTAAGGATATTGCGCTTTAATGAAATGTATTTTGAGTGTTTTGTATTTCAGGTGCATGACTTGGGATTAAAGAGAAAAACGAAGCAAAAATGGATAAAAAAAAGGAGCAAAATAAGCCAATTAAAGCTAATTGAGCACAAAATTGGCCTAGCATCTAGGCCCCAGGATCTAGCGCCAAGGCACTATAGTGTTCTAGAAGCTCGGCGCCTAGGCGCCACGATTGAGTGCCTAGACGCTAGAGATGGTTATGCATATATTTAGTGAATTTGAAAAAAATTTAAAAAGGTGCTTAAAGTGACCCTTGGTGATTTTCAAAGCTCTATATATATAAAAGATTTCCAAACGAAAAAGGTCTATGTGGAGAGTCCTTTTTGGGTAGGTTAGACCACCATTAGGGTGAGAAACACCATAATGAGAGTGTGGTGTTTATGAGTGCATGTGGAGCCTTGTGGAGTCAAGTTCAGTCAAGAAACTTCAGAAGATTGCTTGGAGAAAATTTTGAGAAAAGTATTTGTGCTTTTATTTTAGTCTTATTTTGTAAACTTTATTTGTAATATATATCATGTTTTGTTATGTTTTCCCCATGAATTCTGAGTAGTTTTCTTCTCTTTCTCCTTGCAATAAGAAATAATAAAGATTTCTTTTGTTCAAAAAAATTTTTATGGAATTTTCATTGCTTCTTAATTTACTTTGCAAGCTGGTCATTTACGATGTTAAAATCCATTGCGAAACATAATGACTAGGAAGAGCTATGATTTCACCCACCTAGTGAGTACCACACTAAACTTTTGGATGGAAGGGATGTCACGTCCAAAAGGGAGTGCAAATAGATAAGAAGATAAGTTTTGATGGGTGTAGAAAATATTATTCTAAAGCTACAGGCTAGAACCTTTTTTAATTGCATTTTTAGTTCGGACCCTGAGACTTGGTTAGTCCTATAGAGAAGGCATAGTGGGTAATTTGGAAGTAAGATGCTAGAATCTACTCAGCACAATCATATCAATCAAGAACTTAACTTTAAATTAGTCAATATTCTTTATGCACTCTAAAGGGGTAAAGAATAGTTATGGTCCTATTTGTCATAAAACCTCATTTTCATCTTTAAGCATTTGATTCATACACTGATTATAATCTCTTTGCAAGGGATAAGACTTTTTATTATAATCCTATTCCCTTACACATCTGTAGTTTAGAAAACTTTGCATCTGCTTTTAGCATTGCATTTAGATTTTGCAAACTTTAGTTTAAACCTTTTACAAACAGTTTGATATTATTCTCATACAAATTTTGTTTACAATTTAAATGAAAATATTTCTAATTTTATATAGAAATTCACTTATTTTCAGTGGGTTCAATACTGGGGTTCTTAAAGAAAACTCTAAATTATTTGAAACGATACGTATATTTGAGTAGTACCTCTAGTGTGTAAGCCATTAATTAATTTTATGACATAATTATTTCGTACACTAGCCACTGAACATAAATTGGGTAAAGTTTCTCGCCATCTTTCAGAACTTAAATAATTGCATAATTGTCGGTCGGGTCAACTACTTTAGGAAAAAAATTGTGTAAGTTGTTTTGAGTTTGATGTGTGAATATATGATATAAAATGTGTAATTTTCTTGCTTTTTCATTAGTTTTTGTTCATAATGTTGTTTTTCTAGGCGCTTTTGTAAATTTGTAGGTCACAAATATTTATGGAAGCTTTAAAGAGGGCTTAGCAGATATTGGAGTGAAATAGGAGGAATTTGCTTCATATATTAGTTCAAGGGAGCCACCTAGGTCACCATGCTCTATTGGGCTTCAATGACACGCATGCACCACAATTGGGTGCGTCCGCGTCTGTTTGGCATGATGCACGACTCTAGGCACGTCCTTGCCATCCTGAGACCTAGCAAACCGTAAGTTGGGCACCTTGAAAAGTACCCCATCAATCTTTTAACCCACACCAATTTTGGTGCAAGTGCATCCCTATTGGATGTGCTATAGCCAGTGTTGCTTCTACATGGATCGAGCAATACTTCGGTGCATCATGTTGAAACCCCGGAGTCGAAACTGACATAGAGAGTCACGATAGTTTTTGCCCATGTGGAGTTTCTCGTAGCTATTCAATTGAACTAAGAGTGCCACTTGAGCACATTAGAGTGGGGATCTTTATAAGAGATTGGAAGATGATAAAGATGAAGAAGAGGATTAAAACGAGAGACAAAAATGGGGCATTCATGGTGCTTCGAAGGAGGGTTTTGAGGGAGTGTTGTGAGCGCTAGAGAGTGGTCTCCTAAGTGAGGTCAAGTGAGTTTGGAAAGTGGGATTGTGATTGTTGTGCACTTCGAGTGGGGAAATCTGAGAAGTTCAGTTTAGTAGATTAATTTAGTAAAATTTTCTAAATATTATTTGCTTCAAATTTGAAATGAATTTTCATTGTGTTTTCTTTCAATGAGTGTCAACTAAATCTCACGCTTTCTTGAATTGGTAAGCTATGCATTTTAGTACTATCCATGAACTGTGATTGAGAACTTGTGCGTAGTAAGTTGATCTGTTAACTTTTTTGCTTTTCATTTACTTTCAACCTTTAAAACTGATAGTGACTTAATATTGTAGGAGTAGGATGGTGACACGATTAATTTAACATATATTGCTTTAGGAGACTTGAGATTTTGCTGCTAGAGAAGTGCAATTGCATATGAACATGCAAAAACATGGAAGTTTTAGTATGGATAGGGGACTAACTATAATAAGTAACACCAATATGTTTTAAAACTATTGTGAGGAGCTGAGGAATAATATTGTTCTTGGTTGTCAGCAAAAATAGAGTTACATAGATAGAGTTCGTATGTTAGGCCCAATTCATGGGAGCTGTTCTCACTTGATTAAAGTATGAATACTTAGTTCATAGGTTTAAATGTTTAGATACTTTTAAAAAATCACCAAATTTGAAGCTTTTAGGCTAGACTCGAAAGCAACATACTAAAATTTTTGCACTTCAGAAATTCACCTATTTTTTGAGGGATACTGTATAATATTTGGACAACACATATAATTGCATGATTTGCGAGTGCTTCACAACATTTAGTTTGTATAATGAGGCGTGAACACATCCGTGAAAAACTTATGTAGATTTTCTTCTCCGATCACTCGCTCGCCAACTTTTATGCTCTTCTTCACAGCTCGCTAAGTTTTAGTCCTTTTGTATGTTGTCAACTGAATAGAAGAAAAACCTTAAGGGTTTGTATGGGAATTGATTAGATTTAAGTAAGATTTAATAAATTCTGTAAATCCAAATGTAGTAAATCTATAAATGGTTAAATCCCAAAAAAAATGTTTGGAAACATATTTAAGGAATCTAGTTAGATCCCGTCAAACTGTTTGTCAACCCCCGTCAGAGGTTAAAAATTGTTATGTAACTTTGATTATTTTATTAATATGATAAAAATATTTTTAAATAAAATTAAAATAAATTAAACTTTTATTTTTAATTATATTAATTGATATTTAATTATTTACTAAACTATTTAATTTTTATTAAAAATAAAATTAAACTAATTATTTATTAAATAATAATTTAATATTAATTAATGATTAACATATTAGTTAGCAATTACTTAGAATGTTATTAAATTATTTTAAATTTAAATTTTTTTTTATTCATTAAGCAATAGTAAATAATTACATTTAAATTTATATAATCATAATTAATTTTGCAATGTATAAACTAATTCTTAATTATCAATCAATTAAATTCATAAAATTCATTTAAATAAAAATAAATAAATAGCCCAAACTCTCCTTCCCTCCCCCACTCCACCGTTTCCCCCTCCAGGTTTCGCGGCCAAACTTCTCATCTCTGCCCAAAATCCCAATTATTTCCCCGCCTCCGCCACCCCCCTTCGGGTTTCACCCAAAAGCACCGCCTTCCTGACCAACCCGTCGCGATTAGAGTTAAGTAGGAATGCAACGACGCGATCGCGGCGTACAGAGACCCCAAACTCCCATCTTTCTCCTCTTTCAGCTCTGCTCCCACCCGAAACCATTGAGTAAGGTAACTTAACATCCCATCCTGGATATACTGAATCGGCTGATTCACATGATTGAGTAAATCCTGGATTTACGGCCGAAATCCTTGAAATCCTTATTTATTTTGTCCAANGTTGAGTAAGGTAGCTTAATATCCCATCCTGGATATACTGAATCCGCTGATTCACATGATTGAGTAAATCCTGGATTTACGGCCGAAATCCTTGAAATCCTTATTTATTTTGTCCAAATTGACCGGTTGGCAAGATTTAGGTTAAATCCTGCTCTAAATCCGTTTTCAGACAGCCCCCATGAAATGCCACAACCCAAGGTCAGCTCTTTTTGCCAACCGTCCCAACAGCTGCATCCGTTTCCGAAGGAGATATATCCTTGGGTTCTTCTCTCTGGAGTGGTGGATGCAATTCCCCCATGAAATTAGCTTTCAAGGATTCCAGTTTCCATCCAAAGCGCAGCTTATGATCCATGCCCACTCAGGCTTGAATCTCCTTTTGGGTTTCCCTGATAAGGATATGCAATGGCTTTATTCTCATCAGTGATTGTGACGAGCTTAAGCCATCAGAACTTTTTTGCGAGCACAAGAAGAACGGCTGCTCGTCAAATCCGAGCGGAAATTTCAGTAAGAAGAGATTATATGAACAATATTATTTGGATTTGGGACAATCCGTTATCATGCTTTATGCTTGTTCTTTATGTGGACTGATGTATGCTCGTGGAGTAGAAGAGGACGAACAGGTTCACCGTAAGTTCCGCCAGGACTACGAGAGGGGAATTCGGTTCAAGGTCTCTGTTCTTTTAACTATTTTTGAAGTCCTTCATATTTGGAAAGCCTTTGTTGAGTATTGTGCATTTCATTTCATTTTTTTTTTCTTTTTTTGCAGGGATGGCATAATGAGAGAGTAGTATCTGGTTCTTGGACCAATGGGAATCGCATTTTACTCATTTTGGATACTGATCCATCCACTCACAAACGCTTGGTATTGATTTTTTGCTTAAAATATGTGGCATTTACATACATAACACAACTCTCATGTATTTACATATCTAACTCCTTAAACTTTCATATTTAAACACATAACACTCTAATCTTTAATATCATATAAAAATACCACTGCTATGAACTTTTTGGATGTGAAGTACAAGTGTTATAAATATAAATACCAAACTTTAGGTGTTAGCATGTGAGTACAATTGATTTGTGTGGTATATATGTAAATTTTCCCTATAAGTTTCTGTTTTTTGGAAAGCAATAGTTGATTACATATTATATGCACCATTATGCTGTTCTTTTAGTTAGAGGATGACTATAGCAAGATGCACACTTTTGCAAAAGAATAAAAAAAAAATCATAATGGTGCATATATCATTTTTGTAATAATAAATTGTATTTTATTTTGTATTCTAATTCTTCTATTTCTTTGATATCATTGCTAACTTTTTTTCTTTAAATTTCCTATTCCTATTTCTAATTTGTTTATATCATCTTCTATAGTTAACAAATTCTTCTCACTCTAGTGTCATTTGTATGTTCTAAAATATGTGTGTCCATCAAGCTTCCTTTTGAGAGTTTAACATAATATTATCTTACTTTGATTCTTCTTATTCTAGGGTTTGACCTTAAAATATCCGATTCATTTTATACTTTTCTTCGTGGATTTTTGAAAAAAATTAGGACTCAACAAGATCATTCAAATCCATAACAGACCACAACCCTATGTAAATACTTCAGAGATTCAAAGCACATCTTTAATTCATTTCCCACACTAAGCGTAGCTAGAAGAAGCAGAATCAAAATAATATAGTATTATTTAAACAAACTAAATAAATAAAACATAAGAACCTTCAATACATTATAACATACTTACAGACATAGAACAAGAAAAGTTTACTTAGCCGCAGTGACAAACACGTATAATTAGATTACTAGAGGAGAGGTAGACATAAGAAGAAGAAAAATATTGGCTTCTTTCGCTTAGCCCCTCAAAAGAGAAGAGAGCAATATAGGCATGAGAGAAATAAATTTTCTTCATTGTTGACGTATTAAGTAGAGGATATAATTGATGCTTTGCTGGTTGAGAATCTTTTTTGCAAGTGGAAGATATAATTGATGTACGTGACTAAATTCTTTATTGCTTTCCACACTGGTTGATAATAATTCGGTAAGTTGGCATGTGTACAAGATATTTCTTTTTTTACAACCGGCTTCCACTATTTTTTTGGTTGATAATAATCCGGTGAGTTGGCATGTGTACGTCATATTTCTTTCTTTACAGCTGGGTTCCACTATTTTTGGCTTCGAGTTTGTCTCGTATTCCCTGTATAATATCTTTTTTCTAGCAGTACATACATTTATGTATTTTCTCTTTCTGTAATTTATGACAGAATATTTCCTTAATCTCTTTGCTGACAACTATGTTGTTCTTACTTAGGATAAACATCAATTTTTTATACATTATTTCATATACTTTCCTTGTCGGCTGTTTACAATGACTATATATGAATAATTGTTCGGAGCAGTAATATACTAAAATATTTGATGAATCAAATTTCTTTGTTTCGTTCCATATTTGATATGAGTATTCAGCGGTAGATCTCTGATGTAGTAATTTTGTAGGTTTGTATTTCTGAGTAAATGACTCACTACTAATTCCAAGCTGTATAAGAGAAATAACTCCTCATGTTATCTCGGAATAAGTTTGATATAATTTGATGTATAAATTCTAATGTTTGACATCATGGTGGAAGGTATCAACTGATTCAAATATTGGTTTTGATAATTCTCTTAGAAGACTTTCATCTTTTAAATATATAATGCAGATTAAACCACATTTGTATAATTCTGAAACAAGATTTAAATAAGTATTTACATAAATATAAACAATTTGATACTTTCCTGCTTTATGGAAATAAATCTGGAGGTTAAATCTTTTCTTATAGAGTGATAGTTGCTGTCATTCTTCAGCTATTTCTATGATTGTTTTTGTAGATGTATCTTGTAGTATTTTAGCATATGTAGACATTCTTTTTGAGGAAGATGGTTCTTTTGCAGTAAAATTTTGTAATTCAGTAACTGAAGAAGCTTTTTCTTTTGATTCTTCTCTTGTAATTTTGAGATTTTTAAAATCTCTAGTTTTTCTTAGTTCATATATCAAGGGTAGCTTACCATATGTTATTTCTATGGTGAGATAATTTTTAACTTTAAATAATTCTCTTAGAATGGTATTGCCAAAGACAATCTTGCATTCTAACTTTCAGATTTGTAAGTTAACAATTTCTAAGTAGTTATATATGTCTAAATTGGGTTTATCTTCAGCTTCGTTGGATATATCATAAGTTTTCATATTTTCAATATCCATATTTTTCTCCTGTTTAATTCGCGTGTTAGAATATCAACTAAAATATTTTGATTTCCTTCTATATATTCTAAATCAAAAGTATAAGTAGAGAACCAACTTTGTCATCTAATTAGTCTTTTATTAGGTAACGAATCTGTTTATTGTAAGTTCTAAGTAAAAATGTTTCATTTAAGAATATTTCAAATTTCTTAATAGTTTTCTTTATGGCTAATAATTTTTTTTCATTAATATGATAGTTTTGTTCAATTATCGTGTATGTACATGAACTTTATATGCATAAAAGTTCAGTATTATTATGTCGAGCTTTTAAAATTGCACTCCATGCTAATTTAGTGCTGTTAGTTTCTATAATTAAATAATCATCATTGATTGGTAAATGTAGTTTTGAAAGATTTTTACATAGATCCTTAATCTACTGTAAAATCTTTTGATCATTTTCATCCCAAATACAAATATTTTTTGGTAATTTCTTTTGTAACGGAGCTCTTAATTCTGCGAGATTTTTTATAAATGTTTCAGCATAATTGATTCATCCTAAAAGCGCTGCAAATCTTTTTGATTATTTATTTGTTTAAAATGATCAGTTTTTATTAAAACATGTTCTTGTAGTTCAATTGCACATTTGTATATGATAAGTCCTAGAAATTCAATAGTGTTGGTTAAGACGACGACTTTCCTTTTGCTTAATACTATTACATGTTTCTGAGGTTTTTGAGAAAACAAAGCTAAATGTTTTAATGCTGGGTGATTGTTTGACTAAAATTAGGATATCATCTACGTATATAAGACAAAAGTTTGATAATTCACTATAGATAATTTTTATTCATTTCTGAAATATTTATGAGGTATTTTTTAATCCAAAGAGCATAACATTCCATTGATTTAGTAAGTTTTGTAAGCTTGGAATTTTCAGGAGAAAGTGCATTATATATGCTTAAGTGTAGATATGAGGGAAAGCAGCTTTCATGTTTTGGTTGAGTAAATGATAAGAAGGTTTTAATGAAATTATTTCCAAGAATTAAATCGGGGCCATTTTTGGAGCTACACCATAATTTATGTATTTTAGGAAGGGCAGATTGAATTACAAAGAATTTGTTAGTCCAATATTCATTTATTGTATGAAGACCATCAAATGTTTCGAGTAATAGTTCTTCAGAATGAATTGGTATTTGTGGTTAAATTATAATTTTTTTACATACGGTGATATCGTTACCTGTATCACATAAAACATGTATTGGAGTAAGTTCGTATGTAGGGGTATATAATTCGAGAGTAGTATAGCTATGAAACTGCATTCCGTGGTAAGGTATAATTATCCATATTGACAGTTTTATGTGTAAATGTTATAGTGTATTGTTGGAGAAAATCCATTCTTACTAATATACGATTTGAATTTTTGTCATCGGTTAGGAATAGATGTTAGAAATCAATTCGATGATTATTTATATCCCAAAATCCAATAAGTATATTAGCTTCATGAGTACAGAAGTGTTTTTGTCCAAGATAATCTTAATAGATGTATGGAGTATCTTTTAGTGTTTGTAAATTTATTAGTACTAGATTTTATCTATATGTGATCGATGAGATCCAGTATTAATAAAATATTTCATTTTCTTTCTGGAGAGATATAATAACCAGTTACTAATAATTAATTATTATTATATTCTCTTGTATTTGGAGATGCTCTAAGAAAAATAGATCGAATAATGCTCGTATCGAGAGACTGTCTTGGTTGTATGAAAAGATAATTATTATTTTCTATGTAATTGAGTTTTGGATGTCCTTGACTTCCATAATTTTTATCATTATCAAAGTCAAGGAGAAGATTTGATGAGGGTGTTGTTATTTCTAGTTCATTAATTTCTTTTGGTTGAATGGTTTGACCTATATGAGAAAAGAGAGGGTCTAAGTGAATTGAGTATGTATGTGGTTTAAACGCAACAATATTGTGTTGATAGCTGTATGCGTATGCGGTTTGATAAGTAGTGCCGTAAACAACACTGCCTTATCTTAATTTTACTCTGTCTAATTTGTGTCGTAGTGTAAGAGATCTATCTAAATGTCGATCATTGATATTAACAGCATGGTTAGGATATAAATTAAACATTTGAGTTTGATAGAATAAGTTTTTTTGTATAACTCCTAGCAAGACATCTTTTTTAGAATGTATACTTCTATCATCGTATATCCAGATAGTTATAGGACTATCAATTTCTTTACGGAAGTATGCCTTAATTAAAATTTGAATCCCTCCAAAGACTTATATGTTTATATTTTTTAGGATTTTTTATTCTTTAAATCTTGTCTTTTTATTTATTGGTTATACAAAAGTATTCGGATTCTTCCTTCCGTATTTTATATCAATGGGATGTTTACCCTGACGAATACTATAATGTATGCTTCTTTTTCAAATGAAAATAGACACATCAAAATAGTCTTTTGTTCTCAGGGATAATTTTCTTTTTCTTATTTTATTGTAGGCTTCTTCAGATAATGTACTATGTCTTTCTTATTCAATAGTGTTATCATTAATTTTGTCTGATTCAGAATTTTCTTTCATTCATTAGATTATAAGTATTATTTTATTTCATTATCTGAATAACTTACATTTATTAAGTTTTCGTCAGTATCTGATAATTCATATAGTTCTTCATCACTATCTATATCAGAAAGATTGAAGATGGTTCTAAATCATTTTCATTAATAACTGCTGCAGATTTTATATGGTTTACCTTAGTTTTTTGAGGATGTTTATTTACATACCACAAGAGCACTATCAATGAAATATTATGCCCTTTGGAAGAAATACTAAAAAAAGTAAGAATTAAGAAATTCTTTAAGAAAATATATAAAAAAACACTTTAATCCTTATAAAATGATTTTTAGAAAAGAGAATAGTAACAATACAAATTCTAAACAAGTATTTATAATTTTTAAGCTGTATAAGAAAAATAACTTTTTTTTTCTCGGGATAAGTTTGATATAATTTGCGTATAAATTTCAATGTTTGACAACATGGTGGAAGATATCCATTGCTTTAAATATTGGTCCTGGTAATGCTCTGTGAAGACTTTCATCTTCTAAATATATCATGCGGAATAAACCATATTTGTATAATTTTGAAACAAGATTTAAATCTGTATTTCCATAAATATAAACGACTTGATACTTTCCTACTGTATGGATATAAATCTGGGGGTTAATTTTTTCCTCACAGAGTAATAGTTGCTGCCATTCTTCAGCAGTTTCTCTGATTTTCTTTGTATATGTATCTTGTAGTATTTTAGTATATGTGGGCATTATTTCTGAGGAAGATGATTCTTATTTTGATGTAAAATTTTGTAATTCAGTAATTGAAGAAGTTTTTTCTTTTGATTTTTCTCTTATAATTTTGAGATTTGCAAAATCTTTATTTTCTCTTAGTTCAGATATTGAGGGTAGTTCACCTTCTGTTATTTCTCCGGTGGAATAATTTTTTATTTTAAATAATTCTTTTAGAATGGTATTGCCAAAGATATTCTCGCATTCTAATTTCCGGATTTGTAAGTCAACAATTTCTAAGTAGTTATTTATGACTAGATTAGACTTATTTTCAGCTTCGCTGGATATATCATAAGTTTTCATACTTTTAATATCCATATTTATTTTTTTGCATAATTCTTCTGTTAGAATATCAGCTAAAATATTTTTATTTCCTTGTATATATATTCAATAAAAAGTATAAGCAGAGAACCAACTTTGCCATCTAATTAGTCTTTTATTAGATAACGATTTTACGATTTTTTTTTTAATGAATGAAATAGTTGTTTTATTGTCAGTTCTAATTAAAAATGTTTCATTTAAGAATATTTCAAATTTTTTTATAACTTTCTTTATGACTAATAATTCATTTTCATTAATATGATAGTTTTGCTCAGTGTTCGTATATGTACCTGAACTATACCTGCATAAAAGTTTAGTATTATTACATCGAGCTTTTAAAATTACCGCCATGCTAATTGAGAGCTGTCAGTTTTTATAATTAAATGATTACCAGGGATTGGTAAATGTAGTTTAGAAAGATTTTTACATAAATCCTTAATTTTTTATAAAATTTTTTGATTATTTTAATCCCAAATTCAAACAATATTTTTTTATAATTTTTTTTTTGTAACGAAGCTCTTAATTTTGCGAGATTTTTAATA
Source organism: Phalaenopsis hybrid cultivar (assembly GCA_002079205.1). Lineage (NCBI taxonomy): Eukaryota > Viridiplantae > Streptophyta > Magnoliopsida > Asparagales > Orchidaceae > Phalaenopsis > Phalaenopsis hybrid cultivar. The sequence continues at coordinate 82,743 of JXCR01121227.1, forward strand.
AATGTTTGAGCATAATTGATACATCGAAATCTTTTTGATTGTTTATTTGTTTAAAATGATCAATTTTTGTTAAAACATGTTCTTGTAGTTTAATTGCACTCTTATCTATGATAAGTCCTAGAAATTCAATAGTGTTGGTTAAGAAGACGGCTTTCTTTTTGCTTAATGCTATTTCATGTTCATTAAATTTCTTATAATTAATTACTAATCTTACTATTTTCTCTAATATGTTCAACATAATTTCTTACTAGGAACTTTGTACTATTGTGTGGACTATTATTAACTTCGATTAGTTTAAGATTTAATAATTCTTGTATTTGGTTTTGAAATTCTTTTTTATCTTCAGAAGTATATTTCATATGATGAACCGTTATAACAATTGAAGGATTAATTGGATCTATAATAGCAAATGACTCATCTTGAGTCCAAAATTGTAGGGGATTTTCGAAAAATGAGCTTTTAAATAGAGAAGATGCGAAAGATCAAAGTTTAGTAAGTTTAAAATTTTCAGGAGCAAGTGCATTATATTAGCTTGTGTAGATTGAATAGATGAGGGAAAACAACTTTCATGTTTTGGTTAAGAGTATAATCACCACGTTGGCTGCGAAAATTGGTGTGGGGTAATGAATCTTTGGAGTTTTAAATATACAACTCTTAATTGGATAATTATTGGGGGTGATCAAAGTAATTTTGTTCTCGGATTGAATAAATGATTAGAAAGTTTTAAAGAAATTATTTTCAAGGATTAAATCAGGGCCATTGTCGGAGCTATACCATAATTTATGTATTTTAAGAAAGCCAGATTGAATTATAAGGAATTGGTCAGTCCAATATTCATTTATGGTACAAATACCATTAAATGTTTCGAGTAATAATTCTTCGGAATGAATTGATTTTTGTGGTGGATTCATAAATTTTTTACATACGATGATGTCGCTACCTGTATCACATAAAACATCTATTGGAATAAGTTCGTATGTAAGGACATAATTCGATACTAATTTTATTATGAAACCACATTCCGTGGTAAGGTATAATTATCTATATTAATAGTTTTATGTGTAAATGTTATAGTATATTGTTGGAGAAAATTCATTTCTACTAATATACGATTTAAATTTTTGTCATGGGTTAGGAATTATTAGCCATAAAGAAAGCTATGAAGAAAATTGAAATATTCTTAAATGAAACATTTTTAATTAGAGCTGACAATAAAACAACTATTTCATTCATTGAAGAAAAAATCGCAAATTCGTACCTAATAAAAGACTACTTAGATGGCAAAGCTGATTCTCTGCTTATACTTTTGATATAGAATATGTAGAAGAAAATAAAAATGTTCTGGCTAATATTCTAACACGGAAATTATGCAGGAAATAAATATGAATATTTAAAGTATGAAAACTTATGATATATCCGACGAAGCTGAAGATAAGCCCAATCCAGACAATGAAAAATAATTATTAGAACTATCATATTAATGAAATATTCTTAAACTATCGTATTAATGAAAATGAATTATTAGCCATAATAAAAGCTATTAAGAAATCTGAAATATTCTTAAATGAAACATTTTTAATTAAAACTAACAATCAATCAACTATTTCATTCATTAAAAGAATAATCATAGATTCGTTACCTAATAAAAGACTAATTAGATGATAAAGCTAATTTTCTGGTTATACTTTTGATTTAGAATATATAGTAGGAAATAAAAATGTTCTAGCTGACATTCTAACACGAGAATTATGCAGGAAATAAATATAAATATTAAAAGTATGGAAATTTATGATATATCCAGCGAAGCTGAAATAAAGCCCAATTCAAACATAAATAACTACATAGAAATTGTTGACTTACAAATCTGGAAATTATAATGCGAGATTGTCTTTGAAAATACCATTCTAAAAGAATTGTTTAAAGTAAAAAATTATCTCACCATAGAAATAACAGAAGGTGAACTACCCTCGATATCTGAACTAAAAAAAATTAGAGATTTTGTAAATCTTAAAATTACAAGAGAAGAATAAAAAAAAGCTTATTCAGTTATTGAAGTACAAAATTTTATTGCAAAAGAAGAACCATCTTTCTCAGAAAGAATGCCAACATATGCTAAAATACTACAAGATACATCTACGAAGAAAATCAGAGAAATAACTGAAGAATGACATCAACTATAATTTTATGAGGAAAAAATTAACCCTCAGATTTGTTTTCATATAGCAGGAAAGTATCAAGTTGTTTATATTTATTGAAATGTTGATTTAAATCTTGTTTCAGAATTGTACAAATGTGGTATAATCCGCATGATATATTTTGAAGATGAAAGTCCTCTAAAAGAATTACTAAAACCAATATTTGAAGCTGTGAATATCTTCCATCATGTTGGCAAACATTGGAATTTATACATCAAATTATACCAAATTATTCTGAGATAAAAGGAGTTATTTCTCTTATACAGCTTGTAATTAGTAGCAAGTTATTTACTCCGAAATACAAACATACATAATTACTACATTAGAGATCTAATGTTGAAAACTTATATCAAATATGGAACTAAATAAAAAAAATTGATTCATCAAATATTTGAGTATATTACTGTTCCTAACAGTTATTCATATATAGTCATTGTAAACAACTGATAAGCAAAATACTTGAAATAATGTATAAAAATTGGATCTTTATTCTAAGCAAGAAAAACATAGCTGCTAGCAAAGAGATTAAAGAAATATTTTGTCAGAAATTACATAAATAGAAAATACACAAATGTACGTACTGCTAGAATAAGAATACTATACAGGAAATACAAGATAAACTCGAAGTCAAAAATAGTGGAAGCCAGCTGTCAAGAAAGGATTATGATGTACACATGCGAACTCATCGCATTATTATCAACCAGAAAAATTGTGGAAGCCAGTTGTAAAGAAAGAAATCTGATGTACACATGCCAACTTATCGAATTATTATCAATCAGCCTGGAAATCAATAAAGAATCGTCACGTACATCAATTATATCCTTCACTTAAAAAAAGATTCTCCACCAGCAAAACATCAATTATATCCCCACTTACCTAATGTGTCAGCAATGATGAAAATTTTTTTCTCTCCTGCCTATATATTGCTCTCTCTTCTCTTCTGAGGGGCAGAGCGAAAGAAGCCAATCTTTCTTTTTTTTTCTTCTTTTACCTCTCATTTAGTAATCTCATTATGTGTGTCTACCACTTCGGCTAAATAAACTCTTCTTACTCTATGACTGTAAATATGTTTTAAAGTATTGAAAGTTCTTATGTTTTATTTCTTCAGTCTAGATGATACTATGTTATTTTGATTTTATTTCTTCTAGTTGCGCTTAGTTTAAGAAACGAACTAAAGTTATGATTTGGATCTTTGAAGTATTATTATAAAGTTATTATAATCTGTGAGGAGAAAGCTGTTCAAGCCAAGTGTGGCATTATGACCATTTGAGTGGTTCCATCCAGCAGAAGAAAGAAAATTGCCACTCAGTTATTGGATGCTGCTAGGTAAAGTCAACCTGAATTATGAAACTGAGCAAAGTAATTATGATTTTATCATGGAAAAATTTACATACATACCACATAATTCTTATATATTTACATAACTAATATCTAAACATTCATATTTACATTTAGGAAGGCTTACATACATACCACCCAATTCCTATGTATTTACATATCTAACACCTAAACTTCAATTTTATATACATGCCACCTTACCTATTCATGACAAGGTGTTTTTCACTTTTTAAATGTTAAAATGGGGGTATTTTTATGTGATATGAATGATTTGGGTGGTTTTAATGTAAAAATTGAATTTTTGGTGGTAGATATGTAAATACATAGGAATTGGGTGGATGTATGTAATTGCCACTTTTTCATCTATAACACTTTTATCTGTTTAGCCTATGCATGAAAAGGTGCATTTCACTTTTGTAAAGAAGGTGATAGAGTGATAATTAAGATTTGAGTAATACACACGTAAAAATTAAAGCTTGGGAGTTTGGGTGTTAGATATGTAAATATATAAGAATTGTGTGGCTTTTTTGCAAGCCCTTTTTATTTATGTACTTTACTGTTTCTGAGCTGATAAGCAAGTTGCTTTCTCTAATTGTTTTCAAAATTTGTATTTTTCAGGAAGAGTGCGCATTCTCTCCACCTACCACAGCAGGGTTGACATTTGCTTCCAGTTATACAAACAGCAGATCATTCCTTTTTTACAGAGCAGATGATGTTTGAATTCCTGAAAAATTGGTACCATTTAACGTATAACTCATTTTTCATAATTATTTATTGAATTCACCATTAATTGATAATTTAAATGATGATTCTATATTTCATAGATTTGGTCAATATACTTTTGGGGCATTCCATCTTTTTATTGTGAATAGAGATGCTTTGTTAGTTGGTATTGTTCCAACCCTTTTTTGGTTTTACAACCTAGAAGTAGAAATTTAGTTGAATTTCATGTAGTGTGTGTGTATTTTTTTTCTCTTTTTTTCTTTTTAAAATAAGTTGAATTCAATTCTTTATTCTTCAACATTTTCTCTCTTGATGAGGAATGATATCCTGTAGCCAACATCTTAAGTCTCGCTCATTGTTGATCATTAGGGAACCATATTTGTGAAGAAATGTTCATGACTTTTCTAAGGAACCATAGAAATTGTCATCCTTATATTTGTTTTGAAATTTAGTCATTTTGTAAGGAAAAAAATTATAACAATATATTAAAATTCATCTTAAAAATCAATGTGATGGTTGTATATTAGAAGAAAAAACCTGTCACAAAGGAAATTTATGAATGCCATAGGAAGCCATGATTAAGAGTGGTAGTAGAAATAATTTGTGTTAACTTTCAAAAGAAAAATTGGCTTGCCAATATTGTTTTGTTCTCATTCCATTTAGTTTGTATAAATAGTACCATCCAAACTATTCAATAATTTAAGATGCACATACAAATCTTCCTGTAAGCCAAAGTTAGATTTTTAGTACAACTATATGTATGTCACTTGAATTCTCCTTAAAGTCTATTTATTCTCTTAAGAAAGTAACTACATTGCCCAATTTGTGGCCTAAGAATAGTAAATAATGAGTTGATGTAGGTGGCATAAAGGGTTTAGCGTAAAACAATAACGATAAGGTTCTTAAGCTCTCTCTTCATTTCTCTCTTAGGGTCTGTTTAATACAGCTGCAGCTTCTCAGTTTTTCAACTGCAGCTACGCTGCCCCAGGAAACAATTGCGGGGAAGCTTGACTGCATGTTTGTTGCGGTTGTATGAAAACAGTTGTGGGACAGTTGTTGATGGAAAAATGTCTATTCTGCCATTGTTTAGTAAAGCTGTTTAAAACGAGAAATGTGACTCTACAGTAACTCTACAAGTTCAAGAGGAATTATTTAGTTAAATTCAAAGCGAATTTAGGCATGGATCGAAATATTTTATGCTCATTTTAATTATTTATTTATAATTTTTTTGTGCATCCGATTGTGTTTCTTTTGGCATGTTCGTTCACTTATGCTGTTATGATCTGATTTGAAAAAGAATTTAAAACACCAATTCAATCCATTCCTCCTCTAAATTGTCGCACCTGCACAGTTATACTTACCCACAAAAAATTGTAGATAGTATCACAGTTAAAAAATCATTTATATGATGGACTCGCATAAGATAGAATTGTTAGTGATCTGTAACAAAATTCAATCAAAATTCCTGAACCAATTTTAAAAAATAATACACAAAACTAATAAGAATTGTGTGGTATCTGCAACAAAAGCTGCTACAATAAATTTAAAGCTACAAGAAATTTAAAGTTCCTACAATTTATATTTGAAAAAAAGTCTTCATCGACATTTAAAGCTCTCCTGCTTCTATACTGCTTGATGGCAGCTTAATAATCTTAATGTATAAATAAGTCAAGAAGTTACGAATGAGCTTACTTACATATGATGAGCATTAAAAAACTTTAGAAGACATTTAAACCATTTTATTTTGTTACAATCAAATGGTGGAATACTCATATGCAGAAAAAACACATACAAAATATAATGTATTTTAATCTATAGTAATATTTTGAGTGGTATGCATGTAATTGCCTCAAGGAATGAATAAACGGGGGAATTATTACCTAAACAACGTATGTTAGAGCAAACTACATGAACGAAGAGAAACAATGAGATCTTAAGGATTTAACCAAACAAGCTGTATCACATATTAGTAGTTTTTGATGTCAAAAAGAAATAATTTTTGATACAATGCATCAACTGGACTAAATCCTAGCAGCATGTTAAATGGAGAATGATGATGGTCAATTTTTCTTGATGCAGAGCTTTATCAATAAAGATTCCAAGGGGCAACGAGCACAAGAGGGTCATTCTATATGAAAAACCGTGAACAAGAAATGAAAATATTATATGTTAGTTATTCATGCAAAGGCAACTCGGTAGTTCTTGAGAAAACTACAAAATTTGTCACTTCTTACTTTATTCCAACAACAAATGTTACGCATCCGACCAAGACCTTTAGCATAGCTGAGAATCAAGCACCAATTTAACTTTTTTACAAACTCTGGAAATAAAATAATCCATACAAATACTCAAGGCAAATTTTTTCAACTTTATTCTGCAAAAATAAAAAATAAAAATAAAAAAGGAGGGCAAGAGCTCAGAATTGAAACGATTGCCTAAAGTTTTACTCAATGATGCAAAAACAACACTAAAATAAATGGTGTAATCTCAGCAAACGAATAGGATCAAAACACCAAAAATCTAAAAGCTGCCAAATCAGCTAAAAGCAACATTCTCTTTGGTTCTTCTCAAAGTTCTCTTCAGCAAAATGTTCAAAAGGTGTTAGATAAGGCACCGAGATTATTTGGGCTAGCAACCCAATCGCTCTTTTGTCACAGAGGTCACACTAAGAACAGCCTTAGCGCTTAAAGCAGAATGCTCTGCTTGGTAGAAAGCTTCCCAGAAAAGATTGTACACACCCCGCAAGTCTTCCGAAAGTCTCGATCTCTCGTAAAATGCTTGCAGCTCAACTAAAAGTGCTCGAGCAGCTTCTCGAGACTTCGGAAGCTGACCGCTAAGTAACACCAATATTGCATACTAATGAAGAATAAGAGTAACGAACTGCGATAGATTGTGACAGAAATTAATAAAAGCAATTAGGTGAAGAAAGTAAATGAAGTATGAATAATGATAGCTTTTCCCTAACCTAATCCAGCAACAAACCTTACTCAAGCCCTCAACTCAAATTGATTACAATATGACTTCTAACATGACTGCAGGAAATCCTATTGGACTTAGCATAGGTCTTAGGAGATATTGTTCTCTCAATCATTCAATTTCAAAGCATGTCATTCTTATCAATGATTTGGTTCTCCTTAACCTTGAATTTGAACATTCGGAAGCCTAACCCCAATTGGTCCTAAATAACTCAATAACAAAACAAATGTGATTTTAAATTGCTAAAATGGAAGAAGGAAAACATGCATATAAAAACAATATTACCTATATGCAGCATCATCAGATCAAAACTGTGGTTAAGTAATCATAAAATGCACGGTGGGAGGCGTAGAGGCGGAGGAACAATCATTATTCTTTGGATACCAATTCGATTACAACCCTTAGTTACAGACAAAAAGATCTAGAATGAGAATGAGCAAGAACATATTAATCAAATTGAAAAAAAAAAAATTTAACCATGGAGCTATTTGAAGCATATCATACAATACTTCTCTTGCCACATATTCAATCTTCATTTGTAGAAGCAATAGATATTAAAATCTTCATATCTCTCTCTCGTGTTCTTCATGAAAGAATAAGCTCAAAGTATACTATTAAGAAGTATATATCATAAAAAAGAAGTAATGAATTTCGTAAGGAAATGGAGATAGAAAGCAATACCTTTCTGCTTCTCTTGCTTTTTAACACTCCCTGCGATCTCCTTGTCGCTTTCCCTCGGTTTACTATTCCCCTCAAGGTGATCCTTATGGTTCCGCTTTATCTCTTCCAGAAGCGTGTCCTCCAAAGCCGTATTGTACTTCAATCCCTCTCCAAATCCAGCTGGCTTAAAATATAATAAAGCCAACAATAGAGACGGGCACTATCCAAGCTTTCCAACCATGTTCAAATAAACAAAAAAAGCCCCGGCGACCAAAAAATAAACACATTTTCAAGCAAGAAATTAGCTGAACTCATGGTGGCGAGAGAGACAGACGGATTAAAGAATAAACAAGAAAAATTATACTTCCTCTGCACGAAGCACCAGGAACCACGCTACGGCGGAAGAAGGAAGAAGCGGGCTGTGCAGCTTCTATGAAGAGGATGGAGGAGGATGGAGAAAGAGGGCCAAGACTTCCTTTCAACAAGAAGACAAGAGAAGAAGAACGAACGAGTCGAACTGCCAGAGAATAGGAACGAACAAGAGAGAAGATGAACGAACAAACGCCAACACCAACGAAGAACCGCAAGTGGAGGGGGGAAGAACCAGAGATTGCCTTCGCGTAACAACCCAAAGAACCAACCTTCGATCAAAGGGGCAACTGGGTAAAAATAGAAGCGCGAAACGCAGGCCGCAGGGTCGATCCCGTGGCCCTCTTTTTGCGAAAACTCTCCCCACCGGTAGCCGCGAAGCTCCTCTGCCGTGCCCTCAAACAGTAGACCTCGACGGTGGTGTGCTGCGAAGCTCTCCAGCCGCGCCCCCAAATAGACGCAGCAACAGCTTATCCAATAAGCTGGTTTGCAACAGCTGCCGCAGAAAAGTTGGCTACCTGTTTATTTTTTACTGTTTGAAAACAGCTGCGTGGCAGCTGCTTCTAGATAAACGACCATTCTGCCGCTGTGCAGTAATATTGTTTGCAACAGAACTGTCATATCAATATATTTGATACTTGAGAAGCAAAACCTACTTTAGAACAGTAGAAAAAATAAGATACACTACCCAATCGATATATATTCACATCAATGCCCAAGCCACAACCACCAAGAACTCCAAAGAACAATAATAATGCCCAAGCCTCACTTACAATAACTTTTTTTCCCTTTTTTTTAAGATCCTCATGCAGACCACCCAAATGATGTGTATTCAAATCAATGAACATGCCACAACCAATATAGACTCTTACTCAAAAATATCTAACACCAGATTGCTGTCATCCCCAAGCCATAAAAGTCAAAAAAAAAATTTTTCGTACAACTTACCAAACCCAATATCGAGTCACCAAGAACCTCTAGCATTCACTTGCATACCATACCACCGAACATCATTTAAAAATCTAAACATCACAAATTCAACGAACAAGTATTCACAATTGTTAAAGAAAAAGTGCTCGAACCACTAACTCCTTGACTACAGCCAAAGGAAGAACTACTTACAATACACCGTCACCACGGCTAACACAAGAATGACCGAATCCATATGCCCCAACAGTGACAGCTAGAAAAAACCAACAGGTGAATTGTGAGCTTAGGGAGAGGAGAGAATACTTGGCAGTTTGGGACGGAATCCGGGAGGTAGGAGCGACGAGCGACGACTTCGCCGAACAGCAGAGGAGCAACAGGGAGGGATGGCTTCGTCTAATAGTGGTGGAGCGCAAGGGATTCAGCGTCGAACAGAGGGAAAGGGAATTAGGGCAGGAGCGACGAAGGGGTAACCCAGGTAATAAGCCATGGCTCGAACGCGGGCTGCGAATTACCCTGGGTAATAAGCCATCACCCTTAGTGCAACTGCAACAAGACATTTTTTTGGATTTGGTTGGGCATCTTAATATTTTGTATTTTCATCCTTTTCTTGTGCTTGTCATTGTATTTTTTTTATCTGCATAGTACTATTTCCTTGACCACATATAGGATAATAAGGCAAACACAAAAATGCCTACAATTGGGCCAATGGGAGCTAGATTAATTGCCAAATATCTATACTACTTTGCCTCCAAAGTCATAAATTTATTGTTTGTTGACATATCCTTTTTATCTTATATCCAGATCTCTTAGTGAAATTCATGTTGATTGATTAGGCCCTTATTTGGAGATAAATGCAAAAACATGTTCATTCTTCTTTAACAAAGACCAATGATTTTAGTTGAAGTTGATGTGTTTATAGTGGAAGTATGTTGAAGGATAAGGAATTCTTTTTCTTGATGAGATGGGTGGTAGATATTGGTGATGCTCTTGAAAGTTTTGGAGAGGATTAAGGTTAGACCTATGGAATTTTCTTGGATTTATTGAGAGGTGGATTATGGAGAGGAATTATTTGTTGAGGTGGAGGAGGGCTGATGTAATTGTTTTTGAGGCTATGACTTAGGTATGAAAAGTTCTTAGGAGTGTTAGGGTTGTGAGTAGCATAGATGCTTTGGTAGGTTTTAAGGTAGGCTTAGGGTAGGTCAAGGCAAACCCAAAAGGTGTTTGGCGTGGTGGGAAGAGGCTAATGTCTTGTGGGAAGTTGAAGGATTAATGTGTGATGTTATGAGGGTTGGGGAGGTGATAATGTTTGAGGCTAGTTCTAGGGTTTATTGCTAAAATGGAGAGAGTTTGAGCGGAGAAGAGAACCAGGAATTGATCAAAAGAGGAGATTTGACATTTAATCTTCATCTATGTTGTACCAAAGAAAATCAAATGTATTATTCATTCAATTATATTCAAAAGCGGGTGCATGATAATCTATTTGGTGAATAACTATTTTTGAAATGTTGTTTATGTTTTTTGGATTTGCTCCTTAATTAATGTGCCCATTCTATTTTATTGGGCTACCATAATGTTCTTTCTAACCTGATGAGTTGGGTGACACATTTGAGGAATTAAATGTAACTAGCCTCATAAAGAAAGGAATATGACGTAAAGAAAGGAATATGACGAACACATGCCAACTCACCGGATTATTATCAACCAGAAAAATTGTGGAAGCCAGCTGTAAAGAAAAGAATCTAATGTACACATGCCAACTTACCGAATTATTAAGTATCATGCACCCTAAATAAAATAAAATTAATTAAAAATCTGACAAGTTCTTAACAGGATTTGTGAATTATTCCAGATAAATAATTTTAAAACCATAAAAAGTATTATTAATATTATTGTACTCGAAATAAAATAAAATAAAATTTTTTCTTGTATAATCTAATGTGATTTAGGCACAAATGATTGTCGCAATAAAAAGTTGGGGTGGGTCGCCCGTAGGAAGCTGTTGGTCGCCGGAATCGAAATCTCATCGCCTGCTTCTGAAGAACGTTTTAATTTACATATAGATTTAAGTCTAGAAAGATATGAAATCAAACTGACCCTATAATTTTTCCATTTTAAATGAAAGAGCACTCTACCTCAAACCCTGTATCTATCCTGAGGAATAAACACAAGACTTGAGGATGAGACTCATTCAAATAAACTAAGAAATATATGACGTCCGTTTGATCTGTGAAACCGTTTTATTTGCCGACAAATTCCCTATTTAATATGAAAAATTAAATAGAGTTTATTTTAAGCGGGGTTCGGAAAAACTTCCTATAAGGGCAAACCCCTATAGTTAATTACATTTTAAATGATCGAAGTCACTTAAGAATACTCTCGATAAAAATCAGGAAAAATTATCTTCAATGACTTCAAAAAGATGAGACTTTTCAACGAAATCGGACAAAGAGGTGTGAAAGGGGAATGACTCAAATTTGGAACATTTATTACAGAATCCAAAGGAATAAGAACTAGGGGATGTCACAGATTCAGAGGAGATCCTCGGTGACTTCTCAGCCTATCCTATGGTTTGACTTCAGTTTCGGGGAGAAATATTCAAGTGTTTTATCCTGCCAATTTTATCTATTTAGGGCTTACATTCGTGTGAAACGCTCACACAAATAACCTGGAAGATGTGAAGATTTAGGTCGTAACAAACGACAACCACAGAATCCTAAAACGAGTTAGGGCTTAGATCGTACAACAGAGTTATACAAATGCCTAAAGAAAATGTTGAGAATTTATATTGCGCTAGGCGAACAACCTCGAAATCTTATGGATTGTTGTTTTAATTTCTAAGAAAGGAATAGTTTAGCTGTATAAGACATGTTCTGCTGTTGAAGATGGTCATGCTGCCTACCGCGCTAGCTCCAAGTTCCTTGTCGTGACGAGTTTAAGTTTTCTAGGATGTCAGGTTATAATGTCAAATCCAGCGGCCCTATGGTTGTAGTTCTTCAGATATTTTATAGGAAACATGTTGAAGTTGTATAGTGTATAACATAACAGTAGAATATGTAGCACAGGACAAGCAGTAGAGTATGCAGTAAAGAGAACAGTACAACATGCGGGGTAAAGGAAAAGTAAAAAAAAATATAGCAGATAGATTATTTGCAAGAACGTAACATGCTGTAAACATAAAACAAATCTATATACCTGGGAGATCCGTTGTTCCTTAGGTGTAATTGATGCAACAGGTACAAGCAACAAAACTTGAGAAAACAGGTTGAAATGCTTTATATAAACGGAAACAAAGAAGCATCATCCAGAAATCTCGAGAAAGATCGTCAAAAGACTCACGACAAGAGAAATGCGAGGAAATCGACGAATCGACAAATCGATTAAAATTGTAGAAAACACGAAAAAATTCCGAAAAGAGACCACGAGTGTTTTGTTCAAAAATTCTAAGAAAAACATATGAAAAAGTCCGAAAAGAGGGGGACCGCAAGCACTCGGTTCGGGGCTAGGCTCAACTATATATTAGTATTCGAGGGTCGTCGAAAGCTATTCGGTCACCCAGATGTATAAAGCCCGCCACTCAACTAGAAGGGTGTCCTATCGAACCTAACTCAGGAGGATACTCCATAGCCTAAAGAGGTGATTAACAGGTGGACAACCGATGTTTAAAATGTATTTAAAACTTATGTTTTCAGCATGCACATAGGTTTCAAACATGCAAAAATTGGGCTGTATCAATTTTATTTTTAGCGAAAAAAATACATTTTTGTTTTAGAAAAATGTGTATCTGTTCTTATCAAATTTATTTTTTTTATCAATTTAGAAAAGTAGTACACGAGTCGATCGCGCTGTCGGGCGTAAGACCACTAACAACCTAAGAAGGTTCGGGTCAACTCCCGCTAGTCTTGTGTCGGTGAATGATACTGTCATCCTACAGCTCACCGATTTCCTGAATCGGATCCTGATGGGTTCCTGAATCAGATCCTGATGTCGTAGAATGCATATCATTCTGCTCTATCTCCGGTGTGCCTTTGTCATCACCACCCTAAGCCCTAAAATAAAACTGACCTACTTGCGATCTTGCTTGATGGTTTCACGTATAGCAAAAGGTTATACGTGGACACTTATATATCGGACATAAGCATAAAAAATCGAACCAAGAAACAAGGAAAAAAAGAACAAAAGTGGGGTGAGACAGAGGAGACACCGATCCACCTAAAACACCGAAAAGACGGAGGATGAATCAACCCTCAAAACTCATAACGAAAAGACCTGAGAAGGTAGGGCCCAAGGTCCTTGAATCAATCCAGAAGGATCTTATTTTCTCGCTCTATTAGAATTGGATCAATCCAAGGAGGGTGTTCTTTCTCAATTCTGTTTTGAACGAATCGAAACGGGCCCGAACCGACACGACTATCACCCACAAATGACCTCCCCTACATCGGTGTCAATCCTCCGAAAATATCTTCCATGGGCTCAATTTAATTCAACCAAATGTTCTCCCAAATAGGAATTGAAAATCCTTCAAATTCCATGAATTGAACAAAAGGAAAGTGACCCGGGGAAGACTACCATCAACACCTCCAAACCTATGCCAAAATTAAAATTTTTCAACTCCCAAATTACTTAATAGCTTCATGTATCAAATAAACATAGAACCTTCCAATAAAACCACATAAATGCTCACGACCGGGGTCAATGGAAAAGGGGACAGCTACCAAGGCTCTTGGCCAAGGCAGTAAATAGGGCTCAGAAAAAAAGAGTAGAGGGTCACGGGTAAGGCCAAAAACGCACAACCAAGCTCCAACTAGTTTGCGGGTATGAGCCAGAATAAATCAAACTAAACCCCATATAAGAAGCTCATGGCCACAGACGGCGAGGAATCCAACACAACACGAACCCACGGGTGAGGGACAAAGAAGAAGAAGACCTCTATCTGCTAATCTCTCGGGTAGAGGGCAAAGCCAAAAACCACAGGGGCAGTGCCCACCGAGCAAGGCTCACAGCCAAAGTAGCAAAAGGAAAACTACCCTAGGTATTGTCAAAGTATTGTCTTTGATATGCATAAGAGAGTGAATGGACAAGCTTTCATAAATCATCCCAAACCGGCTCTAATTTCCTAAAGCAAGGCTCAAGAAATATGCTCAATTCATTTTAAATCACCTCACTCTGTAGATAATGCATATACATATATTTTTGGATGACAAACTTGATTCATCAATAACATTCAAGCCATTCAAGCCCAACAAGAAGGACCAAATCAAATTGAGCACCCTCAATAGACTCACGGGTATGAGTAAGAAACCACCCGACAACTCTCGAATAAGGACGACACAAAACACAAGCCAGGCCCTCGGGGCAAGGACTTAAAAATGAGTCAAAACAAGCTCCTCAACTAAGGCCAAAAAATCACAGCCAGCAAATGGTCGAAACTGAGTCCAGCACAAGCTAAAACCGAGCTCAGCAGGGGCCAAAGCCAAACCAAATGACCTACCAACAAGCTCACGGGTAGGACTAAGAACAAACCAANTATTTTCTCGCTTTATTAGAATTGGATCAACCCAAGGAGGGTGTCCTTTCCAAATCCTGTTTCGAACGAGTCGAAACGGGCCCAAACAGACACGACGATTGCCCACAAATGACCTCCCCAACATCGGTGTCTAACCTCCAAAAACATCTTCCATAGGCTCAATTTGACTCAGCTAAATGCTCTCCCAAATAAAAAAAACTCATAAATCTTCCAAACCCCACAAATCAAGCAAAAGGAAAGTGACCCGGGGGAAACCACCACTAGCATTTCCAAACATATCAAAATTAAGGTTTCCCAACTCTCAAATTAACCATAGCCTCATATATCAAATAAACATAGAACCTTCCAATAAAGCCACATAATGCTCACGGCCGGGGTCAGTAGAGAAGATGAAGCAGCCACCAAGACTCTCGGCCAAGGCCACCAACAGAACAAGGAGCTCACGGCTAAGGCAGGAAATAGGGCCAAAAGAGGCTCACGACTAAGGCAGGAAACAAAGCCAAGAGAGGCTCACGGCCAATGCAACCCAAGGCACAAGAAAGGCTCGCGACCAAGGCAACCCAAGTCACAAGACGAACCCAAATCAATTCCACGAGGATCTTTGATATACATAAGATAGTAAAAAAATATAACCATAATTTTGGGATAACAAATTTGATCCACCAACAATCATCCAAATAATTCCAGCTTAACAAGGATGACCAAATCAAATTAAACAACCCTCAATAGGTCTCACGGGTAGGAGTAGGAAACCACCCGGCAACTCTCGAATAAGGACGGCACAAACCACAAATCAGGCCTTCGGGTAAGGGCTTAAAATTGAGTCAAACCGAGCTCCTCAACTAACCCCAAAAACCACAGCCAGCAAATGGCCGAAATCGAGTCCAGCAAAAGCCAAAACCGAGCCCAGTAGGTGTCAANTTGAACCCTCCCACAGCTCTTGAGCAGGGGCAGGAACAAACACCCAAAACAGGCTCTCGGATAGGAGCTAAGGCCAGCAAACCGAACCCCTAAACAAAGCCAAATCGAACCCTTCAAAGCCCGGAAGTAAAGTTCGAGCAATTAGGAGAAAGCTTCAACAAAAACCAAAAGCCCAGTCTCAACAGAAATTAAAACTCCAGCCACCTTAAGGTAAAACCTGGCCATCCAAGGCAAAGGAACAACCCGCATGCCTTTGAAACATCAAGATATGGAGCCAATATACATCTTAAATAAGAACAACAGCATAGAGAGCATATTTGGGCCACCAACCTAACTATTTCAGGCATGAAACAATTTCCAACAGATATTTGAGCAGGGAAGATGCCTCACGAGGAGCTAAACCAAGCTCTCAGAACAAGTTACAGAGCTTTCCAAATTAAATAAATTTTCTCATAGCCTGCATTTCGAGTAAGGGAAAGCCACAGGAGCTAAACCGAGCCCCATACATGTATAAAAAGTAAAGCGAACTCTCTGGTATTCATTTTAAGCAAGAGTGATAGTAACAAAAAGCTTTTCCAGTGCATTCCAACATGTATTCCTGAGGAGCAAAATCTCATTTCAAGGCTACATCTATAATACTTCCAAATATTTCAAGCAAAAAAGAGGAAAACAACTAATAACATGCTCTGCTTTTATGGATTCAAACAAATAATCATAACTGGCCCCTAGAACATGCTCACATTTCCATTTCTAGATGTTTGAGTAACAAATATTTCAAAAATATAGGTGCAATATCACCCTAACATGCTATACCATCCACAACACCAAGCTCAAAAGGCTTGGCAGAGAGAAAACAAAAAAGAAGCAAGGCAAAGGAGGGGGGAAGAAGGTACCTCTTTGCAGCAAAAAGCAACACATAAATTTTAAAAACACTCCTCAACTTCAATCCTTCCTCCAACAGTAAGAGGAAGCCAACACAAGCACAAAAAAAGGTAAAGAAGCAAGTGAGAAAAGAAAATAGCAGATTTTTCCCTCCCTCTAAGAGATTTTTCTGCATACTGAAATGCTCTAAGTAGAGCTTAATATCGACGAGAGAAGGAGAAGGAGCGAAAGAAATATCGTATACAGTTCGAGAAATCGAACGGAGCAGGCGCTCCATGCGGGCGGCTCGAGAAGTAGAGGGTAAGATCCTCGCAGGGGATAGGATCCACAGCAATAATAAGGGGATGGGTCGTCTGCGAGATTGTCTCACGTGCGAGAGGGACTAGTGCGAGAATCCAGCGGCACAGACGAGCGAGAGACGGACCGAGCGAACGAGCCACGTTAGGGCTGAGGCCTGCGGGTTCGAGAGAAAGAAGGGAGGGGGAAAGATAGATTTAGGTTTAGGGATTAATAAATATTATTAATTATAATAATAATAATAAAATATTATTTATTATTATAATTAACACTTAAATGTGTATTTTTCTCCAAGACGTGCCGTCGCAATGAAACGAACGTCCCCTCTAGGCAAAATCGATGTTCCGGACGCATCGGCGCAGTCTGTTTCGTCATCCGGAGTCGTTTAGATGACCTCGTCGACGATTGGGACGAAAACGCGTCGCGTCTC